>JAMKQA010003496.1:0-22396 GCA_024699735.1 Posidonia australis
GTTGGTGTGCTCCCCTATTGGCATGATTTTTAGATTGGGCTGCAGGCTTGCTACGGGTTTAGGGTTGGTCCAAGGGTCAGCCATATCCAAAGCAACAATTGGAGCCTTATCAATGAGTTACCTCAAAATCGGGGTGTCTACACTAAGAAAACATGCTGAGGGAAAAAACAGAAAGCCACGCAAAGCCAAAACATCAGAGGATGTATTCTGGAAAAATATGCAATGAAATCATTCTGTAAAACTTGGAAAAACATGTATTAAAAGTGCAAGAAATGCAAATGCAATGACCTTGTGCTCAAGGGCTGGTAGCCTCACACAAGATCTCACCTATTTAAGCTAGACTGAAGAAGTAGGATTTAGTCTGGCCACTGGATCATGGGCTGATGCACAAGTCTCTCCACGTAGGAGTAAGGTGCAATCGACCCACCTGATTCAGCCTAAGACTGAATATCAAAAGTGGAGAAAATAGTTGGAAAACAATCCGATCAAAACTGAAAACATGCAAGTGAAATCTCAAAATATCATAGAATCAGCCATAAAAGAAACATGCTTAAAGCCTTCGATAAAGCCATGCAAACAATGATGTTAATGCGAGTGTTTTGCTCCCTGACTAGTCTGGTGCACCTGCTTGGTGTGCCGGAGTGGTGCTCTGGTTTGGTGCGCCTGAGTGGTGCGCCCCAGAGAGTCTGGATCAGACTGCAATCTGATCCAGAATCCATCCCAGCAGAGATATAAGGTGATTCATGCTAATGCAGATGGGTTCATGTCATTGTTAAGAGCTGAAAATGTGATGAGGATGCACATGATCGAGAATCATCATGTAAATCATGTATTCAAAACCGAAACAAGTTGATGGGTTCATGTATGAAAACATGCAAAATGCCAGGAAATAAACAAGATATGAGTAAACCCAATCAGAACACATGTAAATGATGATAATAAGCATATCTCTATGTGCAAGAACATATAAGTGTGTGGCAAAGAGCTATGTGCAAGGAAACAGTAAAAAGACGATAACTCATGCAGATTTATGCTAGAAACAAAAGTGGACATGCTCGCAAATAGAGGTATAGACTTGCATGGAGATCATTTTGCAAGGAGAGCAAACATATCTATCAAAAAACACGGATGAATCAAACTATATGTAAGATTTCAAGCATGCTTTATCATGTTTCTAAAGTGAAATTTAAAGGAGAAAGAAGAGGTAGAAAACCTACCTCTCAAGATGTTCCTTCCTGAAATATCAAAGATAGAGAGATCCTTGTTGCTCTGGAAGGACCAAGGATGCTTTGGGATGCAAGGGAATGCTCCAGAAAACGAATATATGCTACTGGAAAGAAGGTATAACTCGTGCAGGATGCTTGCTCAGAACAGGATTGCTGAACTCAAGGTTTCTAACCCCTTCTAATGGTTGCCTATGGGTGTCCTTATATAGGATTTTCTCATAGGTAACTCATGGGAAGACAGGGAGCCTCGTAGACGAAAAGCCTAGAAGATTCCATGGCATATTCGTTGCTAGAGGTAATAGCCATGGGAGGAGAAAAGCCAGAAGCCCGCAGCTTGCGAAATGGCTGTGCGCTGGGGATGTGCGTCAGGTATGTGCGCTTGGGATGTGCGCCTGCTATGTGTGCTAGGTAAGTGTGCTAGCTAGGTGTGCTAGGGAGGTGTGCTAGCTAGGTGTGCTAGCTAGTTGTGCCAGATAGGTGTGCTAGCTAAGTGCTCTCCCCTACAGGTCTGGTTTTCTAATTGGGTTGCGGGCTTGTTATGGGTTTAGGGTTGATTCAAGGGTCAGCCACATCCAAAGCAACATCTGGAGTCTTATCAATGAATCACCTCAAAATCGGGGTGTCTACACCCTCTGAGGTACTTTTCACACATTAAAGTTCAACATTTTTTGCATAAAAAAACCTGAGCGTTACTGAAATTCTCCTGAATGCATATTTCTCTATTTAAATTGTACATTAAACCCTGAGAATTCAATTATTTACTCAAATGTGACCTGAATTGCTTTTTATCCCTTCGATTTTATTGATTTCACACTGAATGCATGTTTTCTAGAGTAAATTTGCATGTCAGTCCCTAGAAATTTCTGTTTCCAAACTTAAGCTCTTTTTCTTGCACTTTCGATCCTGAATTTCTTCAGAATTGCATTAAATGCATTTTTTAATGGCAGAATTGCACTTTGAGCCCTAGGAATCTTGAATTTGATCAAAAATACACAGATTTGCACATTTAACCCTAGATTTCTTCAAAATTACATGAAATGTGTTTTTCTATGTATTTTTGATGATTTTGCCTCAGAATTTCAGTTTACATTCAAAATTTGGGATTTTTGCACAAAAGCCCCTGGAATTTACATTTTTAGTCTTACATGTATTTTGCACATTGTGTTACACTTTTTCATGCATATTTTCATGTGCCTTCTTCCTTACATCGTGCACGCATTTTTAACTCATTTCAAGCTTGGTTTTCCCATCGTTTTCTGGATTTCTTCTGACTTTCGCGATTCTGATTTGATTTGGCTTTCCATCTTCCGAGAGCGTACATTAACAGGCTTAACAATGCCAACATTGTCCCAAATGAGGATTATTTTCTCTAATTTGATTTTCTTGGATTTCTTCGAGTTTCCACTGATTTACGTGACGCTTTCCGAGAGTTTCTCGATTTTCAGAATTTTCCTCATCGCCTATGGGCATACAGTAAAGCGGCATTCTCAATGCCTACATTTGTCCCTTGGATTTTTTTTTTGCTTTTATTCATTTCATTTCCTGGATTTAGCATGTTCCTAGTTATCTTTAGCATGAGCATTCAGAATAGGCAAGCACACACCCAATAGACCATTTAGCAAGTAGGAAACCTAAAAAGACCAAGTTCCTCGGGCACATGGGGGTGCCTAACTCCTTCCCCATGCGTAACAAGAATCCTTACCCTTTCTCTGCCCGCATTGGTTTGTGCACTACATCCATTAGGCACGGAGCATACATGTTTTCATCATCTTATTTCCTTTTTTGTTTTTTCCTTTGTGTTTGGTTTTCCTCGTCTTTCCATTAAAAGACTAGGTGGCGACTCCTTTCCTTATCCTTTCTTATCCTTCCTTGGTGTTTCCGAGTCTAGTCTTCTTCTCCGGATTCACCATCTTCGCCGTGACTGTATTGGGACTCCTCGTGTACTTCCACGCACCGTAAGGAGAGCTGTGTAGGGTTCCACCGGCATGGTCACAGTTTTGCACTACCACGATGACGGCCACCCTGTACAGAAGTGTTCACCGTCCCACGATTCTCCCTCTCTGGAGAACCCTCAAAAAGCCAACCCCTCCCTGAAAAGCCTGTCCTGTCTCTCAGAATGCTACCAGCTACGGGTCACGTTTCCACTCGTAGTGGCCACCATAGGGTACGCCTCCTCACGGTGTCCTCCATACACAGTGCTCAGAAGGGAATGTCATACCTCCACACCTGACGACACTCGAGTCTCAGTGCTCACAACGACAGTAGGAGTATCATACCTCCCTGTCATGTCACAAGACACCTCAACCCGCGGACTACAATCCTAGCCTCTTGACAGTCAAGGAGTCTCATACCTCCAAGACCCGACGCCCCTCCGCCTCAAGTATCTCGACCCCCGACCTTGACCAAGGAATCACGCCTGACCACCCAAGAATGTCGTCACATTCCTTGGTCTCGACGACACAGTCCCACACTGTTTCGGGCCACACATAGAAAACTAGAAAAACCATTATCCAAATCCGCCAACTCATCTCTTTGAAATCATTTTCAAACCATTTTCATATCTTTGAAAACTCTTCTAAAACCTCGACAAAACGGCACATTAGGTGTCCTAAGAGACCACCACTGACGACCCATAATACCACCTCAATAGGACAATACAAATCAATCTGGAAAACCCTTAGAAATCATATTTTACAAAAGTATTTGGGCCTAGATTCAGCATGTCGAAAACAGATTCGGTATGGCGAAAACCCCTGGTTCGGTAGATTGATTTGGGTCAATCGACCTAATCGGATCAACGGTCATCACTCAGGCAAAAATTGGTATACCAAAAATGTTTTGGTCGACTAAAATCTCCTGATTCAAGCGACCATTCAAAATCAGACAACCAAATTTTGAGCAAAGGACCTAATCTGACAGCAAAATAGCATACCGAAATGGTTCAGCAAGTCGAATTCTGCGAAAAGAAAAAAATAGCCCAACCCTACTATTTGAAATTGCTTAAAGTGGGAGCTCCGATCGGACCCCCCAAACAATCAGCAAAAATCTTGCATAAAACATAAGATGTAGAGCCTGGAGTCTACTCCAAATCCCAATAAACAAAACCAAAAACCATTCACCATGCATCAAGATATAAAATCGCAAAGACATAAGGGTCCAAATGACCCAAACTCAACCACCAGCATAAATGCCCATAAATCCACCATAAATTCTCATAAATTTACAATAAATTCTAGGAATATAAATTTACCTAGATTTCATGCAATCCTATTAATTTCTACCAATTTCAAGCTCTTTAGTACAAGGGTTGGAGTTGCGTACCTGTAATGCGTGTTCCGGCGATCCTTTGGCCAACTCCAGTGATCACAACGTCCATGGGACTTCCTCGACCTCGAGAACGCAACTCTGGAGCTCCACGCACCACTGCACACCGTCACACACTATCGTCGGCCTTTGAGCATGTCGAACAGAGGAGGGGAGAAGTAAAGGAGGAGGGACAGGGGAGGGAGAGTGCAAGGGAGAGAGTGTGTCGAGAAGGAGGAGGAGGTGAGTGGAGGGAGAGAATGAGTGGAAGGAGAGGAAAGAAAGGAAGGTAGCATGCTCAGGACGAGAAGTAGAGGGGAAAAAGGAGGAGAAAAAGGTTGAGTTGGTCAATGTGGTAGTAGAGCGCGTGCACAGCCGTGCATCCCACCTACTACAAGCCACACGAGCTCACCAACTCACACCACCAACTCGCTCCCACCAACTGGCCCACAAATGTGGGCCCTACATGGACCCACATCTGGGCCCACATGCATAGTGCAATAATGTACAGTGCCAAACCACGCACAGGGACCTCTAATCAGAAACCGATCTGCGAGGCCCAAGCCCAAAACACAAAATCACACAACGGACCTCAGAACAGTAACACCAGTCCGAGAATAAATTCATTAAAATGTAAATAATTACAAAAATGAATTTTACGGTGTTACATCCTAACCACCTTAAAAGAAGATTTTGCCTTCAAAATCACTAGGCAAAAAGATACAGATACTAGGCTAGGATGGCTTCCTCATGTTCCTACGTGGCCTCCTTGGCTCCATGATGCTGCCACTGCACCAACACCAACGAAATCACTTTGTTTTGCAACACCTGCTCCTTACGGTCAACAATCTGGACGGCATCCTCCATAAAGGACAAATCTTCCTGGTACCCTTCTGGCTGAACTGAGATCACATGAGATGCATCAGCCAGGCACTTTCTCAGCATGGAGACATGGAATACGTCATGCACGAACGACATCTTTGGTGGTAGATCTAATCGATAAGTGATCTCACCAATCCTCTAGGTGATCTGGTATGGGCCAATATAGCAAGAACTCAGCTTGCCACGCTTCCCAAACCTCATGACACTCTTGGTCGGTGACACCTTCAAGAACACATAGTCTCCCACTAGAAATCCCAGCAGTCTCTGCCTCCTGTCGGCATAGCTCTTCTGCCGACTCTGTGCAACCAACAGCCTGCTACGGATTAAATCAACCTTGTCTGCATACAGCTGCACAAGCTCAGGACCAATCAACTGACGCTCGCCCACCTCACTCCATCAAACCGGCGATCTACATGGCCTACCATACAAACCTTCGTACGGTGCCATCCTGATGCTCGAGTGATAACTATTGTTGTAGGTGAACTTAATCAACGGCAAATGGTCCTCCCAGCTCCCTTGAAAGTCTAAGGCACATGCTCTGAGCATATCCTCCAGCGTCTGGATAGTTTTATCTGTCTGACCATCCGACTAAGGATGAAATGTTGTACTATAGTTGAGCACGGTGCCAAAGGCCTCCTGCAGAATTCTCTAAAACCTTGAGGTGAACCTTGTGTCTCTGTCTAATATGATGGACACAGGAACACCATGCAGCCTTACCACCTCGGATACATACAACTCTTCCAGGTGGTGCATCAGAAGTTTCACCCGAATGGCTAGAAAGTGAGCAGACTTGGTTAATCGGTCCACAATCACCCACACAGTGTCGTTCTTCCTCTAAGTCTGTAGCAAACCAGTCACGAAGTCCATCAAGATGTGGTCCCACTTCCACACAGGAATATCCAATGACTGTAGGGTACCTTCAGGTCTTTGGTGCTTTGCTTTGACCAGTTGGCAGGTAGTACACCTCGCCACATGGTCTGCAACCTCCCTCTTCATGCCAGGACACCAAAAATTTTGTTTCAAGTTTTGGTACAACTTCGTACTCCCAAAATGAATAGTGTATCTTAACCAATGCGCTTCATCCAACAATCTCTGCCTGGCCTCCTCATGTTGGGGCACATACAAGCGTATATCATACTTCAGCTCTCCATATGCCCCAACAGAGAAATGAGGCTCTCCACCAGCCTCCAACTTCTCAAATACAGCCTGAACAAATGTATCCAGCTACTGACTAGTGACAATAAACTCTAACTGCTTAAGATGAACATACAGGTTGGCCATCCAGGCACCAACCGTTCCCCGAGTTTGCTGCTTCGGCCTGTAGCTCACCAGATCCACTAGTATGGTCCACTCCTTGACCATCAGGCTCGCCATCACGTGCGTACGCCAACTCAGGACATCGGCGACCACGTTGGCCTTACCGGGATGGTAGGACAGGCTGAAATCATAGTCCTTCAGATACTCCACCCAACGACGCTGCCTCAAGTTGAGGTCTCTCTACGTGAAGATATACTTCAAGCTCTGATGATCGGTGAAGACCTCAAACTTCTCCCCATAGAGATAATGTCGCCAAAGCTTGAGAGCGAACACTACAGTAGCCATATCCAAATTGTGGATCGGGTAGTTCTTCTCATGATCCTTCAGCTGGCGTGAAGCATAAGCGATGACATTGCCATGCTACATTAGAACACACCCCAACTCAACACCACTGGCATCACTATACATAGTGAAGTTGCCACTTCTAGAAGGTAGAGTCAACACAAAGGTAGAAACCAGACGAGACTTCAACTCTTGGAAACTCACTTCACAATTCTGGTCCCAACAAAATGGAACTCCCTTCCAAGTCAACTCTATCAAGGGCGAGGCTATGGAGGAGAAATCCCTGATAAACCTCCTATAATAGCCTACCAGATCCATAAATGCAACCGGTGCCTTAGTCAAGCTGAAGGGCATGACCGTGAACTCGTAATGCCCGTACCACATCTGAAAAGAAGTCTTCTGAATGTCTGAGTCTCGTATCCTCAACTGGTGATACCCTGACCTCATATCAATCTTCGAGAATAAGGATGTAAACTGTAACTGGTCAAACAGGTCATCAATGCGGGGTAAGGGATACTTGTTCTTCACCGTGATCTAGTTCAGCATCCGATAATCTATACACAGTCGAAGCGAACCATTGTTCTTGTGAATGAACAAGACAGGCGCTCCCCACGGAGGCACACTTGGCTTGATAAACCCCTTATCTAGCAACTCCTACAACTGAGTCTTAATCTCTCGCAATTCAGCTGGCGCCATGCGATATGGAGGCTTCGACACAACACCAGAATCGGGGATCAGATCGATCGAGAACTCTACTTCCCTGTGAGGTGACATACCAGTAAATCATCAGGGAAAATGTTGGGCTATTCACACACCACAGAGTTGTTGTGAACACCCAATTCAAGAGAAGTGGAAGTAACTATACTAGTTAGATACCCCACACAACTCCTGACCAAAGAATTATAAGCCCTCATAGCTGAAATAACAAACTTAGGCTTACTTTGACACCCACCTTGCACAAAGAAAGACCCATCCTTAGGAGACTCAAAATAAACTCTCCTCCGAGCACAGTCGATCAAAACAGACTACTGTGCCAACCAATCCATGCCGAGTATCACATCTACTCCAGCATGTCCATCATAATCAGGTTGGCGTCAAATTCTCTACCATTCAGCGTCAAATCGACAAAACACAGATACTTTCATCCCAAACTGTGCTCCCCCAGCGGCGTTACCACGCTAAGATGAAAGGCCAGTCTAGCTGGTCTCTCTCCCAACTCCACCGCGAAAGACTCAGAGATAAAGGAGAAAGAACTCCCTGAGTCAAACAACACTTTGGCTATCTGGCCAGCCACAATAAAGAACCTGATGGCCAAACAAAACAATGCTACACATTCATACAATCAAGCAGATGTCCAGATTACAAAGAGATTGCAATAAATCTCAGAGGGTTACAAAACCAACTAATCATCCTTACCTTCAACTATATCTCCTGAAGACCCAGCGCTTGGAGCTACAATGGTAAACACCCATCCCATAGTCGACTGCTGTGGTGTGCTTCCTGCCTTCTTCGGCAGTTCTGGACAAGATCTCTGAACGTGTTCCGCCTTCCCACAATTATAGCATACCACTGAAGCTGAGTTTCGTTGAGGATGGGGACAATATGCAGTGATGTGGCCCTCCTAACCACAGTTGAAGCACTGGTTCCCACCGAGAGCGCTAGACCCTGTCTGATTGAGGTCAACTCCGCTACTCCTAACAAAACTCTGTCGACCCACAGAGGAAACACTGAACCTCACCTTCTACTTCTTCTCAGGGCTACCTAAACTACTAGCACTTGGAGGACCGGAGAAAAATAACCGAGAGGTAAAAGAAGACTTACCCTTTCCTTTGAGACGACTCTCCAGAAACTTCTGATGCTCAGCCTCGAAGTGATAAGCCATCCCAACCATGCCCTCCATAGTCTAGCATTGACAGCCCACCACCTTCACCCGTAGCCCTGGGTTCAAGCTGTCCAGAAACCTTTGCGCCCACTCCTCCTCAGACTCATAGGCAGGAGCAAAATGTTCTAACCGGGCGAACTCAGTCTCATACTCGAGCATCGATATTGTGCCTTGCTTCAGACTCCGGAAATCTCAACGAAGATGTTCCTTTACATGAGCGGGAAAATACTTGTCACAGAAGGCCTCCTTGAAATCCTTCCATTGGATGCTAACAGTGACTGAGTCCAGAAACTTCAACCGCTTCACAGACTTCCACCACCTATCTGCCTCACCATCTAGCAGATAAGTCGTCAATCGCACCTAATGCTCCTCCAGGCACGCCATGCTCTCCAACATCTTCACCACCTTCTCCAACCAGACCTCACTCTCCTCAGCACCGACCTTGCCTTTGAACGACGACAAACAAAGCTTCATGAACTGGTTCAATCACAGGTCACCCGATGGCTCACTAACACTACTCTTGCTAAACATGTGGGAGATCCTGTGTGCCAAACTCCTCAGTTCCGCACGAACCGCCTTCCATCTGCCCATGTCTTCTCGGGGCTCAGTCTCCTCGACAGGGACCTTGCCCTTACAACCACGAGGAGGCATCCTACCAGAGAAATGCAAAGTACTTGCACCATAGACAAAGCAACAATCAGAAAATCACGAAGAGATCAGGTGCGAACTCTACCATGCATGCAAAACCTATAAAGTCTCTAGACCGGATACCGTAGGTGTAGTGCAACCTAGTGAACCTGGAGCTTTGATACCAAAATCTGTCACGCCCCGAATCTTCTACAATAATTTAAAGCAAATTAAATTACGGAAAAATTAAAGCTAAACAGAAGAAATTAAACTACTAGGAACCTATGTGTGCAACTAAGAGACTCTAGACTATATATACTATGCTAAATCAATCGCATGTCTGCACCAGCAACCCAAAACTACAAGGAAAACGCATGAGTGACAAAAGTCACCTAGTACGCACCCCAAGAAAAAATGATGAAAAAATGAAATCATAATTAATTTTTCCTTTTAAATTCAATTCGCAAACTATTTCTCAAAACCTCTCAAACCAAGCCTACGTTGGCTAAAACCACAACTAGGGCTCTACTAGCCCAAAACCACATGCGAAGACCCTCAATGGCCAAAACCACACATAGTGAGTCAGGAAACTTGGAGTCAGACAACCAAACTCTGGCCACACGCAGTCTGCCGAGGAGCGACCACGGCATTCTACACTGCCACGGTGACGGCCACCCTGTATAGGTGCGTTCACTGTCTCGCAATTCTCCCTCCCAAGAGAATCCTCAAAAAGCCAACCTCTCCCTGGGAAGGTTGTCCTATCTTTCAAGACGCTACTAGCTATGGGGCACATGTCTCACCAATACTGGCCACCATAGGATACGCCTCCTCACGGTGTCCTCTACACATGGTGCTCAAGAGGGAATGTCATACCTTCACACACCAGACAACACCCAAGCCTTAGTGCTCACAACGACAGCAGGAGTATTATACCTCTCTGTTATGCCATAAGACACCTCAACCCACGAACCGCAACCCTAGCCTCGAGACGACAGTCAAGAAATCTCAAATCTCCAAGACCCGGCACCCCTCAGCCTTAGGTATCTCTACCTTCAACCTCGACCAAGGAGTCGCGCCTGACCACCCGAGAATGTTGTCACATTCCCTAGTCCCGACGACACGATCCCACACTATCTTGGCCCACACATAGAAAACCATTTTCCAAATCCGCTAACTCATCTCTTTGAAATCATTTTCAAACCATTTTCATATCTTTGCAAATCTTTCAAAACTTCGGCAAAACGGCACATCAGGTGTCCCAAGGAACCACCATTGACGACCCACAATTCCACCTCAAGGGACAATACAAACCAATTAGGAAAACCCTTGAAAATCATATTTTACAAAAGTATTTGGGTTCAAATTCAACATGCCTAAAACCCCTGGTTTGATAGACCGATTTGGGTCAGTCGACCAAATCGAGTCAACGATCAACACTCAGGCCAAAATTGGTATACCGAAAATGGTTCGGTCGACCGAAATCTCCTAATTTAGGCGACTGTCCAAAATCAAACAATCGAATTTCGACTAGAGAACCTAATATGACAGAATTCGGTATGCTGAATTTTGCGAAAAGCAGAAAATGACCCAACCCTACTGTTTGAAATCGCCTAAAGTGGGAGCTCCGATCGAATCTCCTAAACAACCACCAAAAATCTTACATAAAACATAAGATGTAGACCCTCGAGTCTACTCCAAATCTCAACAAACAAAACCAAAAACCATTCACCATGCATCAAGATATAAAATCGCAAAGACATATGGGTCAAAACAACCAAAAACTCAACCACCGACATAAATGCCCATAAATCCACCATAAATTATCATAAATTCACAATAAATTCTAGGAATATAAATTTACCTAGATTTCATATAATTCTATCAATTTCTACCATTTTCATGCTCTCTATTACAGGAGTCGGAGTTACGTCCCTGTAATGTACGTTCCGACGATCCTCCAGCCAACTCCGGTGATCACGACGTCCACGGGGCTTCCTCGACCTCGAGGACGCAACTCCGGAGCTCCAGGCGCCACCGCACACCGTCGCACACCGTCGCTGGCCCTTGAGCACGTTGAATAGAGGAGGGGAGAAGTAGGGGAGGAGGGACAGGGAAGGGAGAGTGGAAGAGAGAGTATGTGTCGATAAGGAGGAGGAGGTGAGTGGAGGGAAAGGAAAGGAAGGAAGGTGGTGTGTTCAGGACGGGAAGCGAAGGGGAAAAAGGAGGAAAGGAAGGCTAAGTTGGTCAAACACGCGCATGGGCTTATAAAGCCATGCAAGGTGGTAGTTGAGCGCGTGTACAATCGTACATTCCGCCTACCACAAGCCACACAAGCTTACCAACTCACACCACCAACTTGCTCCCACCAACCGGTCCACGAACGTGGGCCCCACACGGACCCACATTCACAGTGCCACAATGTACAGTGCCAAACCACGCAATGGCACCTGCAATCAGAAGCTGGTCTGTGAGGCCTAAGCCTAAAACACAAAAACACACAACGGACCTCAGAACAGTAACACCCGTCTAAGAATAAATTCATTTAAATGTAAATAATTACAAAATTTTTTTTATAGGTATTACACAATTATCCATTTACCCTATTCGTTTTATATCTTATCATGGATAATGGGACGGGTAAGGGTAAAAACTTAGAAAATGCGGGTCTATACCTACCTCATTATCCATTAGAATTTAAAGGATAAGGGTATGGGAAAGGCTTTACTTGCCCTATACCCGTCCTGTTTACAAGCCTAGTATTTAGGTGGACTTGCTTTGCCTCTGATCCACTAGAGGAGGCTAGTGGTAGTGGCAATAAAGGCGACAGAGCAATGGTGGGAGGGTGGGGCTCTTGGTCGTGTTTCTAATGAGATAGAGTGGATGAGTTGGATAGGTTGGTATTTTTGAATATGTATTTGGATAGGATGGTATTTTTGAATATGTATTTGGATAGGATCAACTATCATGATGCAGTTGGTCAAGAGGAGTGGAACTCATACCTTCTTCTCAGGTTCGAATCTCACAGACCACGGAAAGAAAAAATATATATCTACCGATTTCAAAAAAAGAAAAAATGTATTTGGATAGGTTTGTAATTTCTTTGTATTGTGTTAGGATTAACCTAGGTTTAGTTAAAGATATGTAACAGAAGTAAATAAAGGTACACGATAGGTAAGTATATTCATGGCAATTAATTAGTCCAAGAGGGTAAATAAAGAATACTGTTTCGGCCCACACATAGAAAACTAGAAAAACCATTATCCAAATTCACCTACCACAAGCCACACAACCAACTTGCCAACTCACAAGCCACACAAGCTTACCAACTCACACCACCAACTTGCTCCCACCAACCGGTCCACGAACGTGGGCCCCACACGGACCCACATTCATAGTGCCACAATGTACAGTGCCAAACCACGCAATGGCACCTACAATCAGAAGCTGGTCTGTGAGGCCTAAGCCTAAAACACAAAAACACACAACGGACCTCAGAACAGTAACACCCGTCCAAGAATAAATTCATTAAAATGTAAATAATTACAAAATTTTTTTTTATAGGTATTACACAATTATCCATTTACCCTATCCGTTTTATATCTTATCATGGATAATGGGACGGGTAAGGGTAAAAACATAGAAAATGCGGGTCTATACCTACCTCATTATCCATTAGAATATTTTAAAGGATAAGGGTATAGGAAAGGCTTTACTTGTCCTATACCCGTCCTGTTTACAAGCCTAGTATTTAGGTGGATTTGCTTTGCCTCTGATCCACTAGAGGAGGCTAGTGGTAGTGGCAATAAAGGCAATAGAGCAATGGTGGGAGGGTGGGGCTCTTGGTCGTGTTTCTAATGAGATAGAGTGGATGAGTTGGATAGGTTGGTATTTTTGAATATGTATTTGGATAGGTTGGTATTTTTGAATATGTATTTGGATAGGATCAACTATCATGATGCAGTTGGCCAAGAGGAGTGGAACTTACACCTTCTTCTCAGGTTCGAATCTCACATACCGTGGAGAGAAAAAATATATATCTACCAATTTCAAAAAAAGAAAAAATGTATTTGGATAGGTTTGTAATTTCTTTGTATTGTGTTAGGATTAACCTAGGTTTAGTTAAAGATATGTAACAGAAGTAAATAAAGGGCCACGGTAGGTAAGTATATTCATGGCAATTAATTAGTCCAAGAGGGTATTAACAAATTTTGTATTAAAACGAGGATATTAACATAAATATGTATTTTAATAAAGATATTGATGAAAAAAATTAAAAAAAGAAGAAGCTGAGACTACTATTCCAAGTTGCGAAAGTTAGTGGATGGGTTACTGCCGACACCCTAGATTGACTAGTTTCATCTTCAGCAAATGCTTCATTGGAAGACAAAATAAGGTAATGATGAAAGTTCACTTGTCTCAAGAGCGCCAAAATTCATAATCTTCATCGAGTCTTGAGCTGCGGTGCTGCGACCAGTACTCCAGACAAACCAACGGAACTTGATATGACTCTGACCAGGAGTACCGCGTTGACAACTTGTTTCCGTCTGGGCGTCCGTGGACGGTGGAGCTCGTCATGGCTCGCTCTCGGTGTGCGGGCGTTGAACATTTTTATAAAATGGAAAGCTTTTTTTCGGCTCCCTCCAGCAATAGGAAGTTGGAACACCGCCGGCCACGAAGTTATGGTGAGTTTCTCTGTCTCCAGCTACTCCTTTCTGTTCGAGTTGGGGAGAAGGTGGAAGAGCTCCGGTGGTTTTCCTTTTTCTGCTGGTGCTATTCGAAAGGTGGGATTTTGTGGAGAAAGACGCGGTCTTTTTTGGGTAGCCGAGGAAGGTGTTAGTTCTTCCTCAAGTTCTAGCATGGGAATTTTGGGTTTTGTGCTTACAATATAGGAGATGGGTTCCTGCTAATAAGATTCGTTATGGTTATACTTGGGTTGTCTTTCTTTCGTTTTCTTCCGAATGAGGAATATTTCAAGTGTTTGCTAGGATTAATCTAGAGAGGGGAGATGGATTTTTGTCTTTATCTGTATATGGTTAAGATCTTTGGATTCTAGACTGGATATTGCTAAAAAGGAATTCTTATCAAGAACAGAAGTAAGAATCAAATCAACTGCTCGTGTTGTCTAAGGGGAAATAATATGGAACTACAGTTGATCATTGAAATGCTGCTACTTTCTTTCTTTTCTGTGGATATTATCCTCTTTCTTCTGAAAGTTGGGCTTTCTTTTGTTTCCATTTGGTAGATGTTTTTTAATCTAAGCAGAGACGTTCTTAAATTTTAGAGCAATGTGGTCAGGTTGAACGAAAATACTGTTTAAGCCTATATCCTCAAATTGGAATTATAGAATTACTATCTGTAATTTTTTTAGGCTGTTTTCCCCTTTTGCCTTATTGAGTTATACAATATAAAGCAATCAACTTATAGCAAAATTCGTTTCCAAGTGCAACTGTTTTGTTTAAATATGCAGATGATAGTAGTAAGTATGCGAAGCTCTCAGAGTATTCATGAGAAGCTTTTTCTTTTTTTCCCTTTACAGAGTATTCAGAAATTAGATTCTTTTTGGCCGCCTTCTTGGGTTTTGAATAGATATAAGATATTCAATATTTGCTGCATGTTTGAACTCATTTAGGTGAATTTGTATTCAAAATTTCTAATTGTCAAAAGCAGTTGTGTTATGGGAATCAATATATAAATGCTATAATATTGATAATAATTTTAAATAATATAACGTGGTTATATCATATAAAAATAAATTCTAATACAAAATATAAAGTTTGATATCAATGTTAAAAAGTAAATTTCATTAATGTTTCATATTTGGATTATTCAAATTATCCATCAAACACAAATTCCATAGTAGTTTTGGATATGTGGTTGAGGATAGAACTTCTATGGTATCCACTCTCTTTATGTAACAATCCAAGTCTAACTAGCCCATAGCAACCTCAAATCCAACAATCGAGCTTAAGATGCTTAAGCTGAAGTTGATATAATGGTTGATCATGCTAAGATTTTGTTTTTCATTGTTTAGAATAAGAAGTAGGTGAAGTTAGATAAAAATCAGAATTAACTATCATATCAACTTCAACTAAAGTATTTTAAGTCCGATTGTTGAGTCTGAAATTGCTATGGACCAATTAGGCTTGGATTGTTACACTTTATACCTTACCTTTTTCCTTCTAAATATTTGCTAGTTCTTTTGGCAATAAAAGATTCATAAAGAAATGAAATACTATGTAAATTGACACTGCACCTGACATAAAATGTATTTGCTACCATAGCAAGATGTTGATTCTTCATTTGATGTCTTTGTGGTCCATTTATTATCTATCTTAATCATATGAAAAAACAAACAAGAAACTTTACCTTTTTTGAGTTTATTATTGTAAGGCCTGATTAGATTTCCATTTTGCTGATTTTTAATTTCAACAGATTATATTTCGAGATTTTAAAACTCCAAACATCCTATTGGATGAGCAATGGAATGCAAAGCTATCAGACTTTGGATTGGCTCGACAAGGGCCAACTGAAGGAATGAGTCATGTTTCAACAGCTGTAAGTTAGAGTTAAAACAAATTACTCTGTTAATACCTCAATAATGTTTTAATTTATTACCTGTCTAAAAACATCGTTAGTAATTTTCTTCTGTTAATTAAATTTAAGGAATGATTTGTAAATTATTATCTGTTGTTGTTGCTGGCTAGTAATTCTTTTCTCATATGCTTATATATAATCTGCAAACTGCATTTTTGGGAGCCTGCATTGAAAGCTTGTAATGCTAGGAAGTGTTGGTGAAAATATATAGCAGCGTGCATAATGTTACTGTTCTCTTTACAGAGAAAAATGTATGTTGACCAATTTAGTGAAAATCATGTAACTCATATTTGGAAAAAGTACAGTTCATTCTCTAGAAAAGAAGCATCTACTTTAAAATGTTGGATAAGAAGAGACAGTAAAGTAAAAATAATTTGAAGTTTTTAAATTATTAATATATATGAATTATTTTGTTTTATATGATGCAATTGGAAAATTTCTTCAAGATTGTTTTGATCAGCCAATTAATCATCCAGTCCATCAAATCCGTACCCTCTCTGATTGGCTGATCAAGCTGATTGATCGGTTTGATCACCCGATTAGTTAGTCAATAAATTCTACAATTGCTAAGAAAAAAGTTATACAGACCCCAAAAAGTATACAGACCAATCGGTTTCATTGGTCGATGTTGGGGTCTGTATACCTATTCACAATCGCTAATCCATCCCATGTCCTATCTGAATCCAATTACTGAAATGCATTCATTCCTCTACCAATTCCGTCTAATTCCCTCCTCATCTATATTATTTTGTATTTCAATGTCTCGCTTCTTTGCTACAATTCTGTTACATGATTCAACCTGTTATCCTTGACTTTTAACAAACTTGTGTTCTAGTTATTTACCTGCAGATGTGTTTAGAATCTAGTAGATGCTATAGAAAGTTGTCTTCAGGCATTTACTTATATATTTCTACAATGTAGCTGCTGCTCACCTTTAAGTTTGTCTTTTAGTAGCATTACCTACAGTCAGCATACTAGACACTCTGACATTTATTCAAATAGTAAAGTTACCAAATATTGTGTGCAATCACTAGAACTAGTGGTGAAGTCTCTTTGTAGTTGTACAAGAGGTCAGAAGTTCAACTTCCATAGACATTAAAAAAAATAAAATAATACCAAATATTGATTGGACAATTGTAATTTATGCATTGTGTTATTAATATGATATGCATCCTCTAAGAACGAACGCCAGAGATTTCAGTTGCTACTTTAACAGTACCTTGTTCATAAAGTTATTAGTCATGGCTAATATCTATTGTCTTTAGATTGTTTAATTTGTTATGGGCACCCCACATTTCTTGGCATTATTAAGGTAGTTTAGAACTGAATTTTAGTTCAACTTTGCTTCTAGGGCTGTTAAGTCTTCGGTGTGACTGGTTGCCATGTAAATTCTTTTACTTGTTTTTATATCATGAACGTGTATCATCTATGTCACGTTTGATACAAAATCTTTGCAAATTAAATGTTATGTTTGTAAAGCATTATAGTCTGTTTGGCTCATTTGATTGGCTGCTGAATCCATATTTCTCAACAGGTTGTGGGAACTATTGGCTATGCTGCTCCTGAGTACATGCAAACTGGGCACCTCTCTGCCAAGAGTGACATTTGGAGTTATGGGATTGTCCTCTATGAGCTAATCACAGGCCGACGTCCACTCGACAGGAATCGGCCGAAGGGTGACCAGAAGCTTTTGGAGTGGGTAAGGCCCTACATAGCTAACATCAAGAAATTCCCCATGATACTTGATCCATGGCTTGGCGGACAATTCTCCTTAACATCTGCACAACAACTTGCTGCAGTAGCAAATAGATGTCTTGTCCGGGATCCCAAGTCCCGGCCAAAGATGAGTGAGGTGTTGGACATGGTAAGGACAATAGTAGAGACTACGGAAATTGGATCTCCACAATCTCCATTGGTAAATTTTTCTGCAAAACAGGAAGCGTTAGAAAGGAGAAGAAGGCAGCAAGCATAAATTGGAGTGAACCAAATATGGAAGTACTTCATCACTGCCATAATTACAATCATTGCAGCAATGAGATTCTCTTGCTAGAAAAGTTCATGTGAATACCTGCAGTCTTGTGTCTTGGGAAGGATGTCAAATGTTTGTCCTGAGAAGGCCGTGACAGACTAAAAATCAAAATTTATGAGTTGGTTTGGATGTGCATAAAATATTAAAGCCGGTCTTTTAAAGTGTGAAATTTTGTTAAATATTTAGCGCACTTAGAAAATCTTGAAAATAGAAAATCACTGAATGATATTGTCTATTTAACAGTATTATAATATTCCCTGAATTGTCAATGTTAAGAAGAACTGTGAAACTACCCATTTCCAATTTTGTATCAAGTTCTTGAAAACTATTGCAATTTGTGTATAGCAACATGACCTTGAATTAGTTAACAGTGGTCCAAACTAGCAGTCTATACATATTCCTTCAAATTGTTATACAGTAACGTTTATTAGAGTATATATGCAAAATCAGATGTTGGTTGGGAAATGGGAAGAAATCCAATGAGGAATATCTTTAGAGCAATTGATTACAAAATTCCATTCATGTAAGTCATATTGACAAGAATTGACCTCTTACTCCATAACTACAATTAAGGGTTATTTGTATATTCTCTTTCTATTTTACTCTTCTTATAAACCTAGGTTTTAGTGGTCTCCCACTCCTCTCTTCACCCTTCCTCTCTCTCTCTCTCATGTGTTTGAAGGTCTCTTTAGTGACCATCTCTATCGTCAACTCTTCTTTGGGTTTCCCTATTTTCCTTCCTTCTCTTTCAGTGCCAACGACATCACCTTCATCTACCATGACTCTTTCCTTATAAACCTAGGTTTTAGTGGTCCCCCACCTCTCTTGCTTCTTCCTTCTTCTCTCTCGTGCATTTGAAAGTCTCTTCGGTGGCCTTCTCCACCATTGACTTCTCTCCAAGTTTTCCTCTTGCTCCTCCTCGTCTAGTGTCAATGACATCACCTCCATCCACTACAACTTCGTCCTCTTCAACGATGAACAAGTTCATTGCCTTCATCATCTACCAAATTTTTATTAGCAGTTGTGTTGACAATTGAGTGGGCCAATATATGACGTGATCACACATATTATTTTTCTTCTAACAAATTTTAGTAATTTTTTGTGACATGGTTGGCATGATATGTGATATGATTGGAGCAATACTAGACATAATCACATATGTTGTTTTTCTTTTAACAAATTTCAGTAGTTTTTTATGACATAATTTTTTTCATTTGTGACATGGTTGGCATGATACGTGTTATGATTGGGGCAATATTTGACATGATTACACATGTTGTTTTTTGAGACATGAAATGTTGTAATTTGTGACATAAAATGCTGTAATTTTTGACACGATTATTCATTATCTATGACATGAGTAGTTTTTCTGAGACATGAAATTTTGTAATTTGTGACGTGTTTTTTAAAAAAATTTTGTAGGTTGAATTATTGACATGAATACTACAAAAATAACATTGGCATGTTATTATGGTGGTACTATGAATGGAACAAAGGGAAAGTTTTTTGTTATATTGAAGGTCGCAATACAGTTATGTTTGTGAATTAAGATTTAAAATATAATGAGTTCAACCACTTGGTGTATGAAGAGATTCTTCGAACAAAGAGTTAAGAGTATCCAATTGAATTGCATGTAATGACCCAAACCTTAAATGACATTTTAACAAGCTAATTAATCTAGATTCCAGGATCACTTAGAGGTTGATACTATGGATTGATACCGTGGATTGGTATCAAAGGTTTGGTGTGCGGGAATTTTCAAGATTTTTAACTTAAAACTTAAGTCGCATTTTGTAGATTTAGCGTTATGATTGAGTTTCGGACGTCGTCTCGTAATGTGTTGAGTTTGAAATACCGTGTGAAGGCTCTAAAGTTTTGTTCTAGACCTGTGGAAACTAGTTGGTGTGCAAGGGTGACTACCTTCTACTGACACAGATCACTTGAACTTTAAGTAGTTGTGCAGCCAAGGTTTTATACTCGTACCTCAACTTGCACGTAGTAGTGCCCTAGGAGGTATTTGTCATGTGGTCTCGGAGTCAGTGCGTGGGTTCATTGAGTGTGAGACCTGTGGTCGTGTGTACGCACTCGTGGGTCGCATATACATGCATGGGTTTTCTCTCTCTTGGTTGTGGTTTTTCCACAATGGTTGTGGGTCGCATAATCACATATGTTGTTTTCTTTTAACAAATTTCAGTAGTTTTTGGTGACAATTTTTTTCGTTTGTGACATGGTTGGCGTGATATGTGTTATGATTGGGGCAATATTTGACATGATCACACATGTTTTTTGAGACATGAAATGTTGTAATTTGTGACATGATTATTCATTATCTATGACATGATTAGTTTTTTTGAGACATGAAATTTTGTAATTTGTGACGTGTTTTTTTTAGGTTGAATTATTGACATGAATACTACAAAAATAACATTGATATGTTATTATGATGGATACTATGAATGGAACAAAGGGAATGTTTTTTCTTATATTGGTGGTCACAATATAGTTATGTTTATGGATCAAGATTTAAAATATAATGAGTTCAAACATTTGGTGTACGAAGACATTCTTCAAACAAAGATTTAAGAGTATCCAATTGAATTGCATGTAACGACCCAAACCCTAAATGACATTTTAACTAGCTAATGCATCTAGATTTCAAGATCACTCTGAGGTTGAAACCGTGGATTGGTATCAAGGGTTTGGTGTGCGGGAATTTCCAAGATTTTTAACTTAAAACTTAAGTCGCATTTTGTAGATCTAGCGTTATGATTGAGTTTTGGACGTTGTATCCTAATGTCTTGAGTTCGAAATACCGTGTGAAGGCTCTAAAGATTTGTTCTGGAGCTGTGGAAACTGGATGGTGTGCCCAAGTGACTGCCTTCTGCTGACACAGATCACTTGAATTGTAAGTAGTCGTGCAGCCATGATTTTATACTCGTACATCAATTTGCATGTAGTAGTGACCTAGGAGGTATTTGTCACGTGGTCTCGGAGTCAGTGCATGGGTTTGTTGAGTGTGAGACATGTGGTCATGTGTACACACTCGTGGGTCGCATATACATGCATGGGTTTTCTCTCTTGGTTGTGGCTTTTCCTCCACACTTATTATATATATATAAATATATATATATATATATAGAGTACAGTTCTCCTACATGCTCCCTCAATTCTCAAAACCACCAATAAAAACGGTTTCTGGTTTTTTTTTTGAATTTTAAAAATCAAATCTACTCCCTCCCCTCCAAATCAAAACCCTACCTATTTAAACCAACCCTACCCCCCATCCAAACCCTACGACAGCCGCCCGCACTCCCCATCCTGCTCTGGCCGCCGGTGGCCGCCTCCGCCGCCAGACCCTACGACAGCCACCGCTCCTGCACCATGCAGCCACCGCTCCTCCAACCGCCGCTCCTGCACCATGCAGCAGCCTCGTCCTCGATCTACATCCGGCCTCGTCCTCGATCTGAAGACAACGACGTCGCTCCCTGTGAACATCCGGCCTCGTCCTCGATCAACGCCATCATCAGAGACGGCGACTTCGGCCTCGTCTACAAGGCCGTTCTCCCTGACTCCACCACCGTCGCCGTCAAGAAGCTCTCCTCGGACGCCTTCCACGGGTTTCGGGAGTTCGCGGCGGAGATGGAGACCCTCGCCAAGATCCTCCACCCCAAGCTCGTCAAGATCCTCGGCTTCTGCGTCTCTGGCCTTGACCGCCTCCTCGTCTACGAGTTCCTCCACAACGGCAACCTTTACCAGTGGTTCCATGAGGACAAGCCGCCGCTTCCCTGGCCCACCCGACTCGGCATCGTCCGCGGCGTCGCCGCTGGCCTCGCCTTCCTCCACGATGAGGCGATCATCCTCCCACCGCTCCCCTTCCCTCCGGCAATGGCAGCAGTGGCAGATCTTGTGAGGGAGCACGGCGACAGGCGAGGGCTCTGCGACGGCGACAACTGCAACGTCGGTGACGGACAGAGGAAAAAACAGAGGAAGACGTAGAGAAGAATGGGAGAGAAAGAACCCATTTAAATACGTTGTTCATTTATTTCGTGTTACTGTATTTAGTACGTGTCACTGTTTCGTGTTACTGTTTCGTCATGAAGAGGGTTTGGCGACTTTATTGCATTTATTTCGTGTCACTGCATTTGTTTCGTGTTACTGTTTCGTGTTATTTCATTTATACAGTAATTGTGTTACTGTATCGTTGTTGTAACAATTTAGTTTCGTGTTATTCTATTTATTCAGTTTTGTGATACT
>JAMKQA010003498.1:0-18845 GCA_024699735.1 Posidonia australis
TCTCTTAACCCTAAAGTGGACGGCCATGGGTATTTATATCCTTGGCCCAAATTCCACCTTTGCCCTTGAGTACATTAAGTTACAAATATATGTAGCAAAACAAATACAAATATGATGGAAGACACATTCATTACAAAGAATTTTAAAAAGGTCTTCTACGAAAAGTACTTTCCCGACCATATGAGGAAAAGATTTGACCGACAGTTCCAAAATTTACAGCAGGACAACATGTCAATGCTCATATATGAAGTCACTTTTGCCCATCTGGAATGTTTCTCTCAAGCCTTTGAATTCGAGGAGCGGTAGGCACAGAGATTCCTAAAAGGTCTACAACCAAGGCTGAAATTGAAAGTAATAGGCTATCGGTGCCAGACTATGACAAATATAATCGGAATGGCTTCTTATTTTGAGGAAGAGTACAAGAAGTTTATGGAGGATCGTCCCAAAGGAAAAGATAAGTCATCCTTTGCTTCCTAGTTCTCTTTCTCTGGTACACCGAGTTCTAGTGATACAGGTAACCCTACGAAGAAGAGGAAGGAGAAGTCTTGTGGCATTTCTGGAGGCTGGCATAGTTTTACTAGTAGCAACGATGCTAACCTTAATCAGGCAGGTTCCAATGCTCCCAGAGAGAATCAGTGATTCCATTGTGATTGGGTGGACCATCTCGCTGCAAATTATCCTCGTTCGCGGCAAGCTCCAGCCCAAATAGTGTGCTACAACTGTGAAAGGCCAAGATATATTCAGAAGTTTTGGCCAAATCCTCCTAAGAAAGCAAAAAATGCACCGTAGTAGCCAACGAGGGGACAAGTTTTTACTATTACAGCTCCTGATGTTGGACCTTCTAGAGACGTGATAGAGGGTAGGAATGTGTAGTTTGGTGTTGTATAATCCTCTATGTACCTGTTGTAACCTCTTCTGTAATCTGGATAACTATCTAATTTAAGAATGTTGTTTTGTTAGTGTACTTGGCTATTAGATTCTTTTCTTGTGGCAAGTTAGATAGCCAAGGTGTTGTTTAACTCAGGAAATTCTATCTCCTATGTCTCTAAATCTTTTACGACGGAGATGAAGGATAAACCGGTTAGGCTGACCATTCATTTCAACGTCGTGATGCCATTGAGGAAGCACAGTTTAGCTTGGAAATATTTACGGTCAGTCGACTTGATGCTGAATGACAAAGAGTTCGATGCCAGTCTTATCATCATAGACATGCAGGAGTACAATGTGATACTCGACATGGATCGGTTAACTCATCAGTCTGTCTCAATCGACTATGCTTAAAGGAGAGTACATTTTAGGTCTACTAGAGATAATTCCTTCTTTATATAACATGTGTGTCAGGATAAGCCTAAGCTCGTCATTTCAACAATTAAGATTTACAAGTCATTAGTCAAGGATTGTATGGAGTATCTAGCTAGTATAATTACCTCGACTTCTCCTAAGTTGAGTGTTCGCAACATTTCTGTAGTTTATGAATATCTCGGTGTTTTTTGACGATTTACCTAGTATGCCATCTCATAAGAAAGTAGACTTCTCGATTGATCTATTGTTAGGATCTAATGCTGTTTCGAAGGCTCCTTTCTGTATGAAACCAGTGAAGTTGAGAAAGCTCAAGATTTAATTGCAAGAGTTGCTAGACAAGGGTTTCATCAAATCTAGTGTATCTTCGTAGGAAACACCTGTCTTATTCGTCCACAAGAAGGATGGTTCGCTTCAATTGTATATAGATTACTGCATACTAAACCAGATCACGATGAAAAACAAATATCCCTTGCCTCGTATTGATGACCTGTTTGACAGCTATCGTCTACTTCGATATTTTCAAAGATGGATCTGAGCTCAGGGTATCATCAATTGAGGATACAAGACTCAGACATTTAGAAAACTACTTTTCGAACGTGGTACAGCCATTATGAGTTTACGATTATACCCTTCAACTTGATTAATATGCTTGTTGCGTTTATGGACCTAATGAATAGGATATTCAATCCTTTTTTTGAATCAATTTGTGGTGATATTTGTGGATGATGTATTAATCTATTCTCCAGATGTGGAGACTTATGTCTTACACTTGAGGGTAATGTTAGATACTTTGAGGCAATATCATCTATATGTCAAGTTCTCCAAGTGTAAATTTTGACTGAGCGAAATTATGTTCCTTGATCATTTGATTTCTAGAGAAGACATCGGAGTGGATCCTGTAGATATTTTATTTTCATAAGTTAAATACAAATAACAACCCTGAAGCGTCTTAAATCACATAACTAAAGATTGATAACACATTTTTTAGATTTCCATGACTTGTTTAAAAGTAATCTTGATTTTTACTTGATTCAAGATCATTAGCTGTGGCAGAGTTAACACACTCAAACTAGTAATAGGTTTGAGCACCTTAAATATTTTCCTTGCTATGAGGTCCTTAACTGTGACAGAGCTAACACTCATTCTACTTAAACTGGTGATAAGTTTGAGTATCTTTCATTATTCTATGTAAATTTATTAACTATAGCAGAGTTAATACTCTCGTTGCGCTTAAATCGGTGACAGTTTTGAGTAATTTAATGTCAAAATAAATATTTTTATGATTTTATGGAATTTCTGAAGTTTTTTTGAACTTTTAACATATCTATGTGGAATAACATAAAAGATAGAAGGATAAACTACAAAAGACCAAGTTGTTACCTTAGTAACGAGCGATAGACCATGTTGCCAATTTGGAAGGTTACTAGACCCATTGCTTATTCAAGAGGCGATGAGTTATAAATGCCACAAAGCACGACGACGAGTATCCTGATACTTTCTTTTAAGATAATTCATCATTTTGAGCTTTAATATATTGTATGGAATGTTTATAAAATATCAAAACTTTTTTTCCATAATTATTATAATTTCTACGATTTTTCAAACACTTAAATATATATGGAATATCATATAAATCTTTATAAACATCAATTAATTTAGGAAATTTCTAGAAATATGGGTGACGCCAAATTTAAAATTATTTATCTTTATTTTTATGAAAAACAAGATTTTATATTGGTTATTATATTTTTAAATGTTTTAACCACATTTAATTCAAACAATATTTAAGAATAAATATAAAATCTCAAAGATCCTAGGTGTAGATTTTCTTGTAGTGAACCTTTGCATCTCTCACTGTCTTTTCCACTAACTTCGTCTTCCCAAAGTCCCTAAGTATTAAATCAATACAATGAGCTACACATGGTGTCCAATATGTGTCATACTTTCTCATAATTCTACAGCCAGACTTTTTAAAATTAATTGGTTTTATTTATTCAATTTCAGAAGATATTATCTAAATTAAATCTACTTGATTAGTAAATAATTGATTAAATTTTAAAATATCTTCTAATCAAATTTCAATTACGAAAATCATGAAAAGGATAGACTTGATTATGATTTATTGCTAGATATATAATGAGATATTTTAGGATCTTAATTTTTAAAATTGTCTTTTTAATTGCTCAAACACCTATACCACAAGCCACTAGCTGACATGGAATATATTATTGCCTTTCAAGTATTTATTCACCGCATCAAGCGAAAAAGGAACCTCTAACTTTGTCGCCACTTGATGCAGCGCTTTAAGGGTTCTTGTCGTCGGTCCCATAAGAGACGACAATAAACATCATTTTTTCCTATTTTAAAAGAATTTAATCCTAACTCTTGGATTCTCACTCTTTCTTTGACAAGATCTGACACTCCGAGCTCCATAAATGGACTCCCTAGATAAAAAGCTTTAGGAGAGATAATTCAGAAAATCTAGGGAGACATTTTAAAATCCTAGGAAAGCCTTAGAAAACCCCAAGAGAGAGAAATCCTTAGCCTCCACTCTATCCAATCTCCATGAATAATTTTCTTGTTGTGATAGAACTAACACTATCACTCTACTCAAACTGGTAGCAGGTTTGAGTATCTTTAACATTATTCTAAGTGAGTTTATTAGATATAATAGAGTTAATACTCTCATTGCACTCAAATTAGTGACAGATTTAAGTATTTAACGTTAAAATAATACAAAAGACATGATTTTATAGAATTTCTAAAAAATTTTCGAACTTTTAACGTATCTTTGTGGAATAATATAAAAGACAAAGGGATAAACTACAAAAGACAGGTTATTGCCTTAGTGACTGGCGACAGACTTTGTCGCCATTCTAGAAGGCTATGAGACCCGTCACCTATTCAAAAGGCGACAAGTTCTAGACGCCACAAAGAGCGACGACAAGTATCTTGATATTTATAAACTATCATAACTTTTTTCCATAATTATTATAATTTCTACGATTTTTCAAGCATTTAAATATATATGGAATATCATATAAATCTTTATAAATATCAATTAATTCAAGAAAATTCTAAAAATATGGGTGATGCCAAATTTAAAATTATTTATCCTTATTTTTATGAAAAACGAGATTTTATGTTGGTTATTACATTTTTAAATGTTTTAACCAAATTTAATTCAAACAATATTTAAGAATAAATATAAAATCTCAAAGATCCTAGATGATAAATCATGACCAAGTTAAAGATACCAACAAAGATTAATTAGCTTCATTTATTCAATTTCAGAAGATATTATCTAGATTAAATCTACTTGATTGGTAAATAATTGATTAAATTTTAAAATATCTTCTAATCAAATTTTAATTATGAAAATCCTGAAAAGGGTAGACTTGATTGTGATTTATTACTAGATATATGATAAGATATTTTAGGATCTTAATTTTTAAAATTTTACCTTTTAGTAGCTCGACGCCTATGCCATCGACGACTAACTGACGTGGAATATATTATTGCCTTTTAAGTATTTATTCAACACGTCAAGCGAAAAAGGAATCTCGAGCCTCGTCACCACTCCATGCGGCACCTTGAAGGTTCCTATTGCCGGTCCCAAAAGCAACAACAATAAACACCATTTTTTCTATTTTAAAAGAGTTTAATCCTGACCCTTGGATTCTCACTCATCCTTTAACGAGATATAGTGCCTCGAGCTCTATAAATGGACCTCTTAGGTTAAGAACTTAGGGAGATGCAATTTAGAAAATCCAAAGAGACATTTTAAAACCCTAAGGAGACTTTAGAAAACCCAAAGAGAGAAATAGAGAGATCCTTAGCCTCCACTCTGTCCAATCTCCATGAGACATCTTAGATTTACAGAGATTCAATCCTTCTAGAGCTAAAACATGCCTCTAGAGCTCCATTCGTATCTCTACATCGTCAATCGAACGTCACGAGCACAATAATGAAGGGAGTATCACTTCCAATTTATTTTTATTTTACATATCATTTCATTCTTAGATAAACCCATAACACATACATGCAGGGAACCACCATCGGTTAGTATTTAGTTTTGTTTATCTATGTTATTCACTATTCTTCTAACATTGTTTACTACACATAGACTAATCTAGAATTATTTTTATTTGTTTTGAAGAGAAGAAATATACCACATAGCACGAGAACACTACTAGACGACACTTTACCGTCAATACAATAAACCGAAAACCCACAACTGTAAATACAACTATATCTCCTAAAGGCGTTTTGTCAACCAGCAGAACCGAACAGATAAGTGGTGATCACGAAAAAACCATCGACGTACGTAAAAGCATCAACGACTTCATCAACCCCTAAATCCTCTATCCACATAAATAACGATCACGGTAGGACTGGTTTAAGCCAAAACCCTATGTGCTACATGAGTTATCTCCCCTCCTATCTTCATTTGATTTTTTTATATATATCAAGGCACAATTTTAGGTCTAGAAATCGTACGTGTAGGATTTCACGACAACTAGATCCATTTATCGAGTTTTTTTTCCGTGACTAAGGACCTCCACAACCAATTACGTATTTCCACGGTGCCAAGTCTCATTGCACTTAAAGGCGACGACTCATATCGACGCCTATTATAGTGGCGACAGATTTAGGACAGCTTTTTCTTATTGTAAATCATTTATTTTTAGCTATTTACATTGTTTCTAGGTCTACAATAGCATAAACGAAAAAATATATTTGTATATCTGGTCCACATGTTTTTTTAAATTTTTAATGGACTTTAGGTGTGTTTATTGTCCATTAATAGGGTGAAAACTAATTGTCTAACAATAAAGTTAAAGTTCCTTAAAAAAATTCTTATACTGATTAGAACAATTAAATCGAGTGAACTGGATTAGTATTAGTCGTTCTCCCATGCTCTATGTTTAATTGTGATTATCGAGTTGAGAACTTAAAACATTCTAAAGCTATATTATTGATTCTATCTCTCTTCTTAAGTTGGTAATATACCTTAGTAGCTACTTGATACTTTATTATTTCTTATTTATTTACAGTTTTGTAGTTTACTAGGAAACGATCTTATGTACAAAATCCTGAATTATATTATTTCTTATTTATTTACAGTTTTGTAGTTTACTAGGAAACTATCTTATGTACAAAATCTTAAATTATAGGCCCCTCTATAGAGAGAAATCCACCGTTTAGGTCTTCTTGGTAGATCCTAACGAAAGTCAAAGACCAATACTGGAAAAGCCAAAATCCCATTGTGTAACCCTAAAACCCACGAAGAAAAGCCTTACCTCCAACCCTAAGAACCCAACAATCGAGAGAACGCAAGTTAATTAATCGATTAATTAATTATCCAACAAGTAAAACCCACGTTTTGGCTGAAAACCTATGTATATAAATAGACTTATTCGACGTGCTATCTATTAAGGATAGATTTCGACTACTGGGAAGACAGGCACTATCACCACTTGTCTTGCCGACATCGAGTTCCGTCGTCGTTCTAGTCAGTGATATGTGTCGTCATCGCCTTCATCAACGACACTAGGTAGACCATGTCTGGGTGTCTTGTTTGCAGAGTGGTATGGCTATAATTGCATATATAGATTACAGGGACATTAGTGCGACAATTTTTTAAGGATTATTTACGTTCATTGAACAAAGTTGTAATTTATTTTCCATGTATTCCATTACATTGAGCCTGTAATTTTTTGTTAAGATACGTGTAATAGTCTAAGAAGTAGAATTATAAAAGAATCTGTATTTTTTTAGAACTTGCAATAGCTTGAAGAGCAAAAGTCAACAAGGAAGCTGTCGATGCTATCAGAAGCCCATTGAGCATGGTTGAGTTCATATGTCGATCCTTCAACATGCCAACCATGTCAAACACTACTCAAGCCACGACAAGCATGATAGTTGCCTCAACATTTACAACTCAGGCAAGCAGTTTCATGGATCAACACGGGTTTCTGTCCGATACTTCCACTTTACGTGGAGGCCGACCTTATGAAAAGGACATTAAAAAGGAGGAACAAATAAACTATTTTCAGTCATATGGAGTACTCCATTGTCGGCCAACTCCCATCAATTCCCTGAAAAGGCAATTACCCAAACCCATCAATACATAACTCAATATAACCCTTCTGGTCTACAAATTCTAAATACCCATGAACTGCCTTTCCTAAATACTGACCAGGGCCCAATTACTACACCTCAATGGGAAATACCTATACAATGCCATCGAACCCAACAATAAATTTCTCGATCCAAGGCCCCTCCACGTAATATTCCATGCAATATCCGACTACTCCAACCTACCCTACAATCCAACAGACCATACAATCCTTACTGAGCTATCACTCGCATCATTACCTAGAGTCAACCCAACCACTGCCACCCTGCTATACTTCGACCCAGTCCTCTTTCTCTCCATAATACAGTATTCCTCAATAGCAACAATTCCAAGGGGAACAAAACTAGGAGTAGTAAGTTGTTCCAGGGTTAGATGTTAAGAAAATGGTCTTAGATGCGCTAACAGAAGCAGGAGTAATCTCTAAGGTACCAGTCGACTTTTATACTTCAAGATTCCCACCTTTCATTCTGTGGCTCGGACTTAAAATATCCAAGATGCAAAAGTACAATGGAACAAGTGAGCCACGAAATCATCTGACTACTTTCACCATGGATGTCTAGTCCTATCAACACTGAGGTTGTTTAACATGCTCACAGCATTTGACCTTAAAGATTCAAGATTGTGTTACAGAAGTTTCTGCACCAATATATCAATTGTATCCAATACAAGCCAACAATAGAAGACTTCTTTGTTGAAAAGATGAAGCCAAACAAGGATTTCACCACCTTCACTAGCAGGAGGAGGGGCATAACGGCTAAATCTGAATACTACATCCCTGAAAGCCAAGCCATCAAAGTGATAGTCAGGAACACCACTAAGGCATTGAAATCAGGCTTATTGATGGACGACTTCCTAACCTACATCTAACTATACGATCGCACCACAAGAGTCCTCCGCAACAATGAGGACTTACCATTTTTCAAGTCTGAAGGATAAGGCAAGAAGAAGACCACTGGCCACACACTCAAAGATGTTACAAGTGACAAGGCATAGGTCTTAGCTCAACAAGGACAGAAAGGACAAAGAAGCCACCACTATCAACCCAAGTATCAACCTCAAACAATCTAGTATCAGCAGGGGCAATGCCAATATCAACTACCGTAATAACTTCAACAATAGCAGCCCCAACAATGTCAATACCGACAGCCTCCTACTTACCCAATGTACGCTCAACAGGGGTAACCATGTAAGCAACAACAGAGGTAGAAGAGCTACCATGTCGTCCCTTCACCACGACATTATGACAAATCTAAAAGGCGATGCTATTCGCCACTTCCAAAGCCACTACACGAGGTCTTCAAAATATTAGTTGAGAGTGAAAATCTACAATCATTAGCACCTACTCTGAATGCTCATAATGCTGACTTATCCAATTATTGCTCATATCACCAGAAGAACAGACATACGCTTGAGGAATGCTTCACAGTCAAAGATAAGATATATGATCTAAATGACCAAAAGGAGATCAAGTGGTCCAAACTTAGAACGAGATTGAAGGCAACCCAAGGGATACAATATGAGATGCAGATTCATCAGGATCCCCTGTCCAACCATTTTATAGTTCACATGGAGGCCAAGGACATCCAATCAACCACTTATCCAAAATTGATAGTCATCCAGTACATACAAGCAGACACTAAGTAGCTAGTTGAAGACGAAAAGGAACCAGATACACCAGCAACGCCTGCTCAAGAGATATAGACAGATGAGAACTTGGACGAACCCTAGGAAGAAACATTGGGTTTGGAAACTCTAGACGACGACACATAGGACAATCAACAAGTCCAAGAGATAGTAACCGAAGGTGCTACAGTCTTTACTAATCGAGGATATCCTCTAATACAAGGTGAACCTGTCCAGTTAAATGATCTAGAAAACCCACTGCCCATGTATGATGAGTACGACGACTTAGACTAGTATGACATAGAGGTTGCACCCAACTCACCCAACCAAAGCCTGCAAGCAACCTGTGTAATAATTGACCCACCTCTCGAGCCTCCTGATTCTATCGAGAGAAGTGGGTACACTGGAAGCATCTACAAGCACAATGGCTAAAGAGAGATTGAAGGAAATATCATTAACCATGCTCCAAATAGAAACAAAAGCCTAATGAAACTTTCAAGAGGAGACCGAGCCACCAGAGGCACACTACAAGGAACAGGCCAATATGAATCCAATAGTAATCCTGACAAAGCTAGGACTAGACGCAAATCGAAAGAAAAACAAGAAAGTGTGCTACAAGCACCTCAATGCTGGATGCTAAGGGCAGGCTCCCTCAACTGCCTGCTAAGTAAATCCCTCCATCTAGGAAGGAGTGTCCGAGACTCGACTGAACCTAACTAGAGGCAAAGTCAATTAATCTTAAAACATGTAAATAAAATATTTAATTTCTTGTCTTCTTTTTCTCTCCGTTATTTGTCTTTGATCTTATTTAAATGCTACGCTAAATTAAAAATGATAATAACAATAATGGCAGTTGATAAGTATGGGTCACACCCAATGGTTTAGAATATCAAGCATGGTTGCTAAAGTATTATCTAGAATTTCCAAGTAGAGAATGTAACACCTAGGAAAGGTACACCAATTGATTGTGACGACCTGAAGGTATCTTCAGATTCGTAAAGGTTACACGTACTCTAGAAATACATCCTTGATTAAAATGCTAAACCCTAGAGGCAACCCAAGATCAAGCATTGATTGAGGAAAGAGAATTGTCTACCATATAGAAAGGAAAATGAGTGACTAGGTTAACCTGAACCTTGTCCTATTCTTATACATACACTGCATGAAAAGGTAAGAGAAAGGCAAATTTGGAGTTTAAGTGAATCATAAAAACTCGTTCGCCCAGTTTAACATGGCATCCTAACATAAATTTGAGAAGGAAGTAATAGATGAGCGCACTAAAACTAACCAACTTAGAAAACGTCCAAAAGAAGAGAGAGTATGAAAAACGAGTACGCCATCATATGATAAATCCAGAAGGTAGTGATGAACAGGTACTTAAAGCGATGGTGAAAACACAAATAAGCAAGTGTACTATCATAACGTCAACCAAAAGGTAGTGACAAATACTTACTAAAAAAACGAGAGGGAAATCCCAAAAGAAAAGAAAAGAAAAGAAAAGAAAAAGGAAAAAAAGAAAAAGACAAAAGAAAAACAAAGAAAGCCAAGGAATGTTAAAGGCACATTACGGCCAAACACTGGCGAACAGGACCCAATCTAAAATCAACATCGAAAGCTTGTTGTACCTTAAGTCTACCTCATTCTCCCATTACACATAGACAACGAGTAGAAAATCCTAGAAACCCAAGGACTAAGTAAATAAAAGAAACAGTAATCCACTATGGCCAATACGAGGTCTAAACTCTCAAAAGATGAAGCATGAAAAAAAGAGAAAACTCTCTCACCATAGATAGTATAAGGTAGTAATGCTAAATATGTAGGAAGGAGGACTACGACCACACTCATCAAACAAAATGGAAAATCCAAAAAAAAACAAAAAAAAAAATAGAAAATCAAGAAAAAAAAACCAAAAAATTAGAAAATCCAAAAAAAAAAATAGAAGAACCAAAAATTCAAAAAAATTAGAAAATCTAAAAAAACAAAAAAAACTAGTTAAAATAGTACCATCCACCCTACATACAAGTAAAAATTTAGTAAGTATAAAAGTTGAAATTAATCTAATAGGTGGCAACAATTGACTCACTTGGATTTGAAATCAATGTCCTACTCAAGCGTCTCACGACTTGAGTGTGTTTTCTCAACAAAAACATTACTTCCACAATGATCTTTAGAACAACTACAGTTGACTCGTAATCGACATCTACTGGACTCTGATTTTCTACCATTTCAGCCGAGGTTAGGACTAATTTTCTCCACCTAATTTCAAATATAAGGGAGCGAATGATGACATTGTAGTACCTTTTCCTAGGTAAGAACAACTTAGCCAACTCCTCCAAGGCTAAGAAGGTGTATTTGTGATTACTAACATATATTATTGAGTGTACAGGTAGAAATCTTACCATGTGTTCGTAAATTTTGACCCAAAGTAGAGAATGGGCTCAAACCTTGGGAGCTTATGTAATGTATACAGACACATCACTTCAACTACAAGAAAAATACTGATTTAACAAAGAATGGGTTCACTCCCTTATCCAGTTCTTTATTCATCAAACTCCTTCACTTGCCAAGTCGAGTTGTGGGATGATAGTCCTTTCCCAAGGTACTGGTTATACTCGAAGACGAAAAACACTTGATCAAAACAAATTGCATTCATTCATTTTACATATGGATCATACATTGCGTCGATTATCGACCTTGCATTAACGTTGTTTGCTTGAATCATACATCCATACATTACTTCTCATACCATTGGAAGTACAACACAAACGGAGCAATGTCCTTCAAAAGTGTTGCAAAACTCTTAGAACAAATAATCCTCCCAAAACCAATCTTGAATCCATCTATCTTTTTAATCATTCCAATCTAAGTAAACTCTCAAATGAAATGCCACATCACTTTTTATCTTTCAATGATAAGGTAATTTTCTCATGATCATCCTTTAGTTTTTGCCCCATTGAAGATATTTTTACATGGTTGACATTTTCTCGACACCGACTACAACACATAACTCCGAAGTCGGCTTGACCCCTTTATGCCTGAACCTTCAATATGATAGTATCTTTAATCGAACCACTCAACTGTGTGACAATGTCTCAAAATCGAGTCTATTCACCTTCCCACCACCTAACTGAATCTTCCAAAATCAAAAGGTGTTTTTTTCTTTTATTATTCTTGTGGCGGATTACTTGTGAATGAGCTTCATTTTTCAAGAAATGCTCAATAAAGATATCATTCTTACTTTGAAACTAATCTTGTTTCAAAATCAACTCTAAGGAGGGACATCTGTAGATATCACATTTTTACATTTCCAAGAGTTAAATAAAGATAAGACTTGAGGCGTCCTAAATCACATAACTAAGGATTGATAACACATTTTTCAGTGTTTCCATGACTAATTTAAAAACATTTTCCACAGGTAGTTAGTTGTAACCATGGTACCAAATGTCGACACGTGTCGCCGAAATTTCATCGACACGTGTCTTATTTTCAATTTATCGATATAACGCCGATACGATATCGACATAGAAGTTTTCTGAACAAATATGAATTTTTTTACTGTATTTCCACTAACATTACCGACATTTTGCCGACATGTATCTGTTTTTCAACTTGTTGAAGTACGACATGAAATCGACATTTTTAACCTTGACTGTAACGAAGTTAACACACTCAAACTAATAGTAGGTTTGAGTACCTTGAATAATTTTTTTACTGTGAGATCGCTAGCTATAACATTATTTTGCATCACCTACTCAAACTACTCTCACTCTCGAGTGAGCCAACATTAGTTAGCATTTGAGTATTAAAGATAAGATCCGAGTAAGAGTGTTAAAGATAGTTGTAACATTAGTTAGCATTTGTGATTTGTTGCTAAATATATGATAAGATATTTTGAGATCTTAATTTTTAAATTTTATCTTTTAGTTGCTCGATATCTATGTCATCGGCAACTAACTGACATAAAATATATTATTACCTTTTAGGTATTTATTAAATGCGTCAAGCGAAAAAGAAATCTCAAGCCTCGTCGCCACTACATGTAGTGCCTTGAAGGTTCCAGTCACCAATCCCATAGGCAACGACAATAAACATCATTTTTTCTATTTTAAAAGAGTTCAATCCTGACCGTTGAATTCTCAGTCATGCTTTGACAAGATATGGTGCTCCGAACTCCATAAATGGACTCCTTAAATTAAGAGCTTAAAAAGAGGCAATTCAAAAAATCCAGGGAGGCATTTTAAAACCCTAGGGAGACCTTAGAAAACCGAAAAAGAGAAATCCTTAACCTCCACTCTATCTAATCTCCATGAGACATCTTAGATCTATAGAGATTCAATCCTTCTAGAACTAAAACGTACCTCCAGAGCTCCATCTGTGTCTCTACTTCCTTAATCCCTCGTCGACAGCACGAGAGTGAAGAGAGTATCACTTCCAATTTATTTTTCTTTTACATATCAATTCATACCTAGATAGGATCATAACATATACATGCAGGGAACCACCTCCCGATTAGTATTTAGTTTTTTTATCTATGTTATTTACTGTTTTCCTGACATTATTTACTATACTTAGAATATTCTAGAATTATATTTTTTTGTCTTGAAGGGAAGGAGTATACCATATATCACAAGGACATAGCTAGACGACACCGTGTCATCGATCCAGTGAACCAAGAATCCATAACCGCAAATACAACTATATCACCCGAAGGCGTCTTGTTAACTAGCAAAATCGAACAAATAAGTGACAATCTCAACAAAGCCGTCGACGTACCTAGAAACGTTGATGACTTCATCAACTCCCAAATCCTCTATCCACAGATCCTACTAAGGTGGAAGCAGTGAGTAGTTGGAAGCGACCTAAGATAGTATCAAAGATTAAAAGCTTCTTTAGGTTAGTGGACTATTATAAGAAATTCATCAGAGATTTCTCTTCTACAACTGCGTTCAATTCAGTTCAGTTGGGACCACAATTGCAAAACAAACTTCAAGGATTTGAAGGTTCATCTGGTTTGAGCACTCGTGTTGACTATACCTTCTAGAAATGATGGCTTTACAGTATATAGTGATGTCAGTGGTGTTAGGTTGGATTATGTTCTAAAACAACATAGTAATGACATAACATATGTTTCCCGTCAGCTAAAGAATCACGAGAAGAACTACCCAACCCATAATCTAGAGATAGTTGTCGTGATGTTCACTTTAAACTCTAACGACACTATCTATATGAAGAATAATTTGAAATCTTCACCGATCATCAAAATCTAAAGTTTATATTTACTTCAAGGGACCTTAACCTGAGACAATGCAGGTAGATAGAACTTAGTCTATCCTACCACTCTAGGAAGGCCAATGTGGTTGTCGATACTCTAAGTCGATGTACACACGTAATAGCGAGCCTAATGGTCAAAGAGTGGATCATGTTAGAGAATCTAGTAAGTTGCAAGCCTAGGAGACAAACTCGGGGAGCGATTGACTCTAGGGTGGCCAACCTATCTATTCACCCCAAGTTGCTAGAATGCATTGTTACTTGTCAACTAATGGACCCTTTTATTCAGGTTGTTCTTGAGAAACTGGAAGTTGATGGAGAGCCTCATTTCTCTGTCGAGATATATGAAGAGTTAGGATATGATCTGTACCTATATATACCCCAATATGAGAAAACCAGGTAAAGGTTGCTAAATGAAGCTCATCGATCTAAGTACACTATTCACCTAAGGAGTACAAAGATGTACAAAATCTGAAGAGTAATTTTTGATAGGCTGACATAAAGAGAGATATTGCTAACTATGTAGTGAAGTGTATGATTTGCCAGTTGATCAAGGCAAAGCATCAGAAGCTTAGAGGAACTTTGTAACCATTAGACATTCCCATATGAAAGTAGGAACACGTCTATGTAGATTTTGTAACTAGTTTACCGCATATCAGGAGAAAAAATGACACCGTGTGAGTGATCGTGAATCGACTAACTTTCTAACAATCTCGGTGAAACTTCCAATATGTCAATTGATAAAGTTATATGTATCAGAGATAGTCCAATAACATAGTGTTCCAGTGTCCATTGGTCGGATAGAGATACAAAGTTTACCTTAAAATTCTAGAGGACTTTGCAGGAAGCTTTAACATGGTGCTTAATTACAACATAATATTCCATCCTCAATCAGATAGTTAGACAAAAAGAACTATCCAGACATTAAAAGATATAATCAAAGCATGTATCCCGGACCTGCAATGGAGTTGAGAGGACCACCTTTATTGATAGAGTTCGCCTACAACAACTATTACTCAAACATTGGAATGATGCCTTATGAAGCCTTATATGGTAGACCATGTAGATCACTCATTTACTGGAGTGAAGTAGGTGCAGTTACTTAGTCTTAAGATTGTGTAGCTATACATAGACAAGGTGAATCCCATCTGCACAGAGGTCACAGAAAAGCTATGTCGATCGAAGGTAGAGATCGCTGGAATTTTTGATAGGAGACTGTGTTCTTGAAGATGTCACCGACCAAGAACGTCATTAGATTCAAGAAGCGTGAAAAGCTGAAACCTCATTCTATTAACCCATATCAGATCACGCAGAGGATTGGTGAAGTTGCATATAAACTTGATCTACCACCAGAATTGTCATCTCTTCATGACATATTCCATCTCTCCATGTTGAGGAAGTGTCTAGCTGATGCATCTCAAGTGATTCCAATTCAACCAGAAACGTTCCAAAAGATTTGTCTTATGTAGAGAATATTGTCCAAATCATTCATCGGAAAGAGCAAGTGTTGCAAAATAGAGTGATTCCACTGGTACTTGTGTGATTACGACATCATGGGACTAAGGAAGCCACTTGGAAGCATGAGGATGCCATCCTAGCCTAGTACTCGTATCTTTTTGCCTATAAGTGATTTTCGGAGCGAAATCCTTTTGTAAGGTGATTAAAATATAACACTTGGAAATTTATTACCTTGTAATTATTTAGTTTAATAAATTTTATCGTGGACAAGTGTTACTAACACAAAGCTCAATAATTTAGTGTCTTTGTGCTTTGGCTTTAGTATTGTGTGTATTATTTTCTAGTATGGCATTGTGCTTTTTCCTGTGAGTGGGTGTACAGGTAAAGATTGATTGTTGTGCCTTGTGAGGTGGGTAGCTGGGGACATGCAGTTGTATGCATATGTTTTGAGTTGTTGTTGAGCACACACACAACTACCGTCAATCCGTGCATATAAGAGAGAAGGACGTAGCTTCTCCAGTACTGCACCTTCTCCTACCCTTTTCCTTCTTCTCCCTCCTCCAAGGACGTAGCATCAACGAGGCGGTGAGAACTTCAGAGCCTCCTTCTCCCCTATGCCCCTTCCCCTTCCTCTTCTCCTTCTCCTCCTTCCTTCATTGTGGACAAGAGAGAGAAGAGAGAGAGAGAGAGAGAGAGAGAGAGAGAGAAGGTGGGGGTAAAATCGAGCATCCCTGCCTGTGAGGACCTTTGATCTTCATCCCCGAGGCCGTGCAAGCTCGTGTAGGTGCCCAAAGTGCGAGAAATCCCTGATGGCTGGCGTGGGTGACTGGCGAGGTGGTGGAAACACTATGATTCGTTCTTGAGGTACACACTTCACTTTTCTCTTCTTGATTGGTTTGAAAATGATGGAAATAAGTAGTTTGACATAGATTTAACGTCTAATAGTGATTTTATGATTTTAAAGAATTTATAGCGAATTTAATGGTATTAAATGCATGTCCTATCACTTTTCATCCGTTTTGAGCTTTATGATTTGAATTTTAATATCTTGAACTATGGTAAATGATTTTTGGTGATTTTTGTACCCAATAGTAGTGTGTTTGAATGTCTTTATTCTAGCCTTTTTGTGAAATTTTTTATGATTTGTGTTGAATATGACTCAAGTCCCCTTTTCAGGTGGTTTTTGAGTTAAAACTAGTTGTTCTTCTACAATCGGCAGAATCGACATGCCAAATTTATTTCAGTATGTCAATCTTGCTTTCAAATTTCCCTGAACCCAGAAATCGACATCGAACCCATCCGATGTACTGATTTGGCTCTCGAGAGATTGAACCTGAACCAGGATTTTCGATATATAGACTCATTTCAACGTGTCGAAATCTAGCCCCAAAAGTAGATTTGATCGACCGTTTACCATTGACCTACCAAACCAGTGTCCTAAGTCCAAGTTAGCTCGATCGTTCTTTTACGATCTACCAAATCAGACCATTGAACTAATTTTAAGTGAATTTTCAGTTGGTTTCTCGATTTGGTTTTATATGATTAAATGGTAGGGTGTTTTATCGGCCATCATAGTGACTTATAAATGATTTTGAAAATAATTCTAAGAAAATAAGATATTATTTTGGAAAAAAGTTTCTATAGTTTTTGTAATGGACCACTACCTAGACCAGGGAATGTGCCAATATTCTCATATGATCAAACAAGTCACCTAGGTTAATGTTAGAGACTAATAGGTTGCAGGTAAGTGTTCATTGGATCCTGGAGGTACAATACTTCTTGATTATCGTTCACGATGCTGATGTTGAGATTCGTAGGTTGAAGTATCGTTTGGATTTGAAGGTATAATACTCCAAGTAGTCACCCAACCTGAGTCTCCAGATACCATTCAGGTGTGAAGGTATGACACATCCGTTGTCTCAGGTATCGTAGTGAGGACACCAAGGTGTACCCTATGGTGTTAGCCAGTACAGGTGTGCTCGTGTCCCATTTCTGGTCTTATCCTGAATGACAAGATAGCTTTCCTATGTAGGATTAGCACTTTAAGGGTCTTTCTAGTAGAACTTTAGGATAAATTAACTCTGTACTTGGTGAGAGATTCGTGACAGTACAGTACACTATGATGACTGTTTGTGAGTTGGTTACTTGACACTGAAGAATGTGACGCAGTGTGATTTTTGACCAGTGTGTGTTACGTTTCAAATTTTCCACAATAATTTAAATAAATTAAATTACGGGAAAACTAAAAATAAACAGTAAAATATCTAACCACCAGGAACCTGTGTGTGCGACTAACAGACTCCAGACTATATGCACTACGTTAAACCAATCGCATGTCTACACCTGCGAACAAAACCACAAGAAAAACGCATGAGTGACTAAAGTCACCCAGTACGCACCCCACAAAAACAACGGAAAACAAAATCGTAATCAATTTTCCTTTTAAATTCCTTTCGCAAACTCTTTTCTCAAAACCTCAGAAACCAAGCCTACACTGGCCAAAACCACAAACTAGGGCTAGTAAAGCCAAAAACCACAAGCAAAGGCCCACAATGGCCAAAACCACACACAGTGAGTCGGGAAGCCCGACGCTAGGTGTCACACCCCAAATTTTCCACAATAATTTAAACAAATTAAATTACGGGAAAACTAAAGCTAAACAGTAAAATATCAAACCACCAGGAACCTGTGTGTGCGGCTAGCAGACTCCAGACTATATGCACTACGCTAAACCAATCGCATGCCTGCACATGCGAACAAAACCACCAGGAAAACGCATGAGTGACCAAAGTCACCCAGTACGCACCCCACGAAAACCGCGGAAAACAAAACCATAATCAATTTTCCCCTTTTAAATTCCTTTCGCAAACCATTTCCTCAAAGCCTCAGAAACCAGGCCCACACTGGCCAAAACCACAAACCAGGGCTCCACTGGCCCAAAACCACAAACCACGGCTCCACTGGCCCAAAACCACAAACAACGGCCCTCAATGGCCAAAACCACACACAGTGAGTCGTGAAGTCCGACACCAGGCAACCAAACTCTGGCTAC
>JAMKQA010003499.1:0-24488 GCA_024699735.1 Posidonia australis
CCTTCCGACGGGGGACCATCCAACCTTGCACTTCGGGAGAAGGCGACCCCCGATCTCTCCACCTCTCAGGATAGATCCGGTCACTCTGGGAATCGCTCTGGAAGGCACAGCGAGGGCCAGGTAAAAGGCTCCGGCGAGGTAAACTCTTTGAGCCCGTTTGTGGTAATTCTGTGCCTGTCTTACTATAAGGCTCTGATTACTGGTCGATTTATCTATCTATGATCCCATTATGTGTTTGAAGATATAGAGATGGATTGCTCTTTTAGAAGTCCAAAAATTATAGGCTTCACTTACATCATGTCCTGGCTAAGGCTGGTTCTAGTCTTGCGTGTGACGATGATTTTAGAACTGATAATATTTATGAGTTGCCTGGGAAATTTTTAAGTTATGCTTGTAATGATATCTGTGGTCTGGGTATGGGGGACACTTTTGCCACTGTATCTGAAGGGTGTTTCTTACCCCTTCCGGCTCCTCCGGCTTATACCTTCGATAGGGCGGTAGGCTCTTGCCGGAACTCCTGCTCCGGCAACTGGCGGAGGCGGGACTCCCTATGCACTAACACGCATGCAGCCTCTGCAGAAGGATTTCAAATCCGAGGCTCTTGTGAACGTTTTGTGTACAGGAAACGAATTTGACATTGGGATGGCGTCTGATTTTTGTAGCCTTTCCCAGGTCCCATCTCTACCTCTCTCCTTTGATAGTCGATACACTTTTCCACTCGAGCTGAAATTTGAATTATTTTTTACTGGCACTCATACTTTAATTCAGATTCTTTGGCTACAGGCTTTGAGAAAAGTAAAAATTTGCGGGCTATGTCATCTTTCCAGGAAAATAGGGATTCGGAGCAGAGTTTATTGCCTCCCAATGATCTCCAACTTGAGATGGTGTATAATACTGAGACTCCTGCTCTTCAGGAAGACAATCCTCATTTGTGATTAACCTTTGGTTAATTGATTCACAGTAGAATACTGAAAGAGGATTTTTTGCTTTATTAAATTTTTTTTTTGCTTATTCGTCACCTGTTGAGTGACGACGTAACATTTTTGTAATATTTGGTTGGACGCAGTACTTTGAAATATTGTGGTTGTAAATTTATTAAAGTAATAGAAAGAAATACAAACTACCGTTTACCAAAAAACGTATCTGCAAGTTGTTGATATTATCCTCTCTTTCATTACACGAATGCACTTTTCCATACTTACATCAAAGTCGTTTCCAATGGTACGAAAGTGGAAGTGGTGCTTGTGAATCGTCGGAGAGGTATGTTTATTTTTCCTGTTAATCTGTTGTTAAATAAATTCTTCTCATGCATTCCTTTCGCAATGTATTCTTAAAGGACGAATGTTTTGGAGATTTTTGCATTCGCCTTGATAAAGGAAAGTATTTGTTTGCTGTGAAGGAATATTCGAAGATTTTTATTTGTTTTGTATCTTTTTTTTGATTTCCTATGAGTTGCTTCAAAAAAAAGAATTGTTTTTTTTTTGTTATCGATTTAGATTAATTTTTTTGAATACCCCTGGATTCGAATCTGGAGGGTGTGGCGAGTTTTTACCTTCAAAAAAAAGAATTGTTGAAGAAGTATTTTTACTTGATTGTTGACAATTTTCTTTTAGTCAAAAATTTAAAGATATGTATGTTTCATTTTAGGAACAACTATAACAATAAAGAGAAAAAGATCATTCTCAAGTTTGATACATTTTTAAATTGTATTCGGACATATATTTGTTGATAACTAGTTGATATTAAGTTCATTTATAATTTGAATTACGTTAATTTAAAAATACAAGTAATTGAATGTGGTCTGTATTTGTTTCAACAAAACAATGTAATATAGTGTTATTTTATACTTATTTTTAGTAGTTATGGACTTATACATAATAGTGGAATGCATTTAATTATTTCAATATTTACTGAATATTCTATAATACTATGACAAAGTAGTGACTGAGTATGGATTGTATCTATTTTAGTAAATATTGATAAAAATTCGTATGTGTTTTTTACTGAACATGACAATATACATACTTTCTTATCTCTCCGTGGAATGAGTGAAAAAAGCCTTTTAGAGAAATACAGTAATAACCTATTGTCCTGTAAAGATTGGAAGATAATCTTTATTATTGTGAAATAATAAAAGATAGTAATGATAGTACATAAGAAATTCATACATATAGAGAAAAGTTTAACTTCACATTTGATGTCGTCCAACTCTAATATTACAAATTGAAATCTAGTTACATTAAACCATTTTGATACATGAGTATAACATAATCTGCACCAGAGTTGTTTCTTTCCTCCTTTTCTTTTTATTATTTACTGAATCTGAAAGAATACAACATTTCAATAATTAATAACAATAAATAACTTCTTTTTATGCAACAAAAGTATATTTTTTGATATTTACTGATTTGAAGTTAATAAATCAAAACATAGATAGAAAAAATATAAAGATAAAATCTGTATTTAATAAAAAATAAATAACCAATATCTAAAGATAAAACCTAAACTTTAAAAGAAAAGGAGAGGGATTTTTGTGATTTTGAGAAAGGCAAATGGCCTCCGGTGATTTAAATTGCGTTTAGCTTCTTGAGCTGTCTCAAAACTTGGTGTTATGTGTTTTCAGGAGATTCACGATTTAAAACATTCGCTTATTTTCCTATTACTCATTCTATATTATGTAAACTCAAAATATCCAAATTCTCAAGTCAATATAATGCGTATTTCTTAATTTTAGGTTCAATTAATCAAAACATAAATCCAAATCTCAAACTCATTATGCAAAAGTAAAAATATACATTCAAACAAAAATCATTTATTGAATATGTAACATCCTAGATTTTAGGTAGCAATTTAAGCCAGAAATTTAATTTAAGATTTCTTAATTGTTAGACGCTTATAATGAGGCATTTAATATAAAACACCGATTTATAAGCATTCAACACTAGAATAATGGATTCTGGCCTTTTATTATGTTGAACGCTGACAATGGAGTGTTTAATGTAAAACACCACATATACACCGTTTAACACTTGCATGAGATTTCTGTACCTAAAGATGTTGGACGTCTGGATTTATACGTTTAACGTTGAACGCATATCTGGCAGGCGTACAACGCTTTGAAGTTGCATGCAAGACGTCAAGCTACCTATTCTTATAGGGGATGAGGGTGCATGTTGAGGGACTATTCTCTCCTTCGATTCTTCTCAGGGAAACGGGTGAATTTCGGAGGGTTTTAGGTGCCCTGTATGAGTGAGAGAGAGAGAGAGATAGAGAAAAAGAAGAGAGGAAGAAGAGAATGAAGAAGAGAGATGGGTCCTTTGGTGGTCGTGGTTAGGTGGTTGAGCTCTGGCGACCTTCAGCTACTCTTGATGTCAAGCATGGGCTGAGGAAGGATGATTGGAAGAAGGAGATGAGCTCTGGATTGTGGGGGAGATGCCTTGCATGAGTTGGGTCCTTAAAAACTTAAGTTAAAGTTTTACAATGTTCGTGAATTAGTTTTTGAAGATATAGCGTGTGCTTGACGCCCCTCCACCACTGTTTGAGGGTTGAATGGTTTTCAAAGAAGATGTGCATGATTTAAGGAGAATTTCCAGTGCAGGAAAGTTCTCAATGTGTTGAATGTTTGCTCTGGAACGTTCAACATTAAACGCCCAAGAACGGGCGTTCAACACTACTGCCTTGTTTCTCCTTAGTTTTGATTGATTTAATTGATTAATGATAGTTACTGAGGAAGTATGCTGTAATATTTATGTCGTAAAATTGTTAGTAATCTCTTAGTGGTTTTGGAATAGAGAGCATGTTAGAATTGATAGATTTTAGTACAACATTGGATGTTAGAGTGTTAAACGCTTGGAATACCAGCATTTAACGTTGAACGCCAACTTCCTAGCGTTCGACACCCTTGGTTGTATTTATGCTAAGTTATGAAACCTAATTGATAAAAGTGAACTTGATAAATAATAGCATGCCATAATAATGAGATAGCAATTCAGATGAATAGTTTTAGCATGAGACACAGGTTCAGTATACCAAACATGTTTGATATACCGATTTGCCCTCTAGTTTGGGACCAAAGTACTGGTTCGACTGATCGGTAGATTTTGGCCTACCGAATCAAGTCCAGAATCTGTTTAATGATGCTTTAAGTGTGATTAATATGTATATGTATATGTATATGTATATGTATATGTATATGTATATGGTGCGTATACATATAATCTTGGAGAAATAATTTAATGAATACAATAATAATTAGGATAACCATTAGAATGGCTTTAGGAGTGGCCTAAAAAGAATTAAAAATATTTCATTTAAGACATAGAGGTCATAAAAGATGATATGGCTTAGAAGTAATAAGTCTCCTCCTTAATGACATAGAAAGAACAGTAGAGATCATAATATAGTCCTTAAGCCTAGAGTTGGTTAGTTTTGTTGGGGTGCATTAGAAGAATCATTTAGTGGCACTGCTTAGTTCTGTTTGGCACTGATCTAGTTGTGCTCCCGAGGGACACAAGCCAGTTGGCGTCCTACACCTTGGCACTAGAACATGGAGTTCTGGTTAAGTTTGTTTGGGCATTCAGTCTTGGAAACCTAGCGGAATTCTGAGACGGTTGCTTTAGTTTTAGTGTGATTATTTGGGCCTAACAGGAGAGTTGTCAAGGCTTTAGTTTGAGCTATGGTTTTTAGTTTTCAGCTTTGTGTCGCTTGGGCACGATGTTTTGTCGCAATTCTAAAAAGGTATTCAAATGATTTTGAAATAGATTTTGAAAAGGGTTTTGAGAACCAAAGGAATGTGTTGTTTTGCCTTTTTCAAAGGTTTAAGTAAATTGTCAAGGAATTTTAAGTAATTTGGAAAAGGGGCTTTTCCAAAAGATTTAAAAGTGTTGCCTTGAGTTGACAATTTTCCTAAAGTGTTTTAAAAAGATTCTAGAAAAGATTGACAAGGATTTTCAAAAGAATTTAGAAAGACTTACATAGTTTTGCAAAGATTTTGAAAGGTTTTCCAGAGTTTTTTTTGTTAAGGCCAAGAGACCGACGAGGCGTATTAACAGGACCAAGGAGTGTGACGACATCCTTGAGGTGGTCGGGCACGTTGCCTAGGTTGAGGCTAGAGACCAAGAGGCTGAGGTAAGTGTTCGTCGGATCTTAGAGGTATGAGACTCTTGGATGGTCGTTCACGAGGCCAAGGTTGAGGTCCGCGGGTAGAGAGTCGACTGGACTCAGAGGTTTGAGACTTCGTTTATCCGGATACCTAAGACCTAGGGTACTGACTGTACACAGAGACATGTGACAGCAAGCCAGGGGGTATGAGACTCTGAGTGGGAGAGTCCTCAAGTGCTCGGGCAACCAGGGGCGTCGAGGGGAGATGCATCCTCGTGCTAATTGAGATAGTTACCAGTGTGGTCTAAGTACAGTGAGGCCTGTTGGCCATTACGGTGGTATGTCCTGCACGGGGACTTTCACCACCGTAGTGTAGACACCGTTGATCACGCTTCAGTGGACTGCTTGTGGCTAAGTGTTGGTTGCTTAGCGTTGGGCAGCACGACACATAAGAGAGGCCTAGTGGCTAGAGTTTGTAGAGACTTGAGTTTTAGGACTAGTTTCAGTCAAAACTTGTGTTTTAGCCAGATTTGAGATCTTTTGTATTTTGGGCTGGAATCTAGTCTAAAGATGCTCCAGAGATGCATTAGAGAAAAGCATGAGATTTTTCAAAAAAGAAAAGTGTTTCAGAAAAGCATGAGTTTTTTAAAGAAAAGAAAGATGCTTGAGAAAAGCATGAGATTTTAAAATAAAAAGAAAGTGTTTAGAAAAGAAAAGGGATTGTACTAGTTTTGAGATTTACTTCTTGTTTCACTGAGTAGAGGCTAAGTGCTAGAATAGCACACTCCATTGGTTGTGACTTGATTTGGCGAGTGGTCAATTCAAGTAGAGTATTAAGTTTTGAAAAGCATGCATAAGATTTGAAAGAAAAGTAAGGAGAATGTTTTTGAAAAGTTTGAGTATGATTTTGAAAAGAAAATAATAATTTTCAAAGATGTAATTTTAAAGCTGTGTTACTTGTGGAGTAAAAGAGTATTGTTCGAGATTGTGTTTAGCATATGGGAGAGATGTCAGAGTAGTGTGAGTTTTTGTGGGGTGTGCTGAATGACCTTTGAGTGGTCACTCATGTGTGTTTTATTTGGTGTTTTCTTAAATACAAGATAGGAGTAGAAGTTTGCTAGGACACGTGAAGATGGAGTCAGTCGATCACACATCAAGAGTTGTAGGTAAGTGTTTAGTTTAATTTAATTCAGTTAACAATATTTTGGTTTAAGTTGTTTAATGTTGGATTTAGTTTTAGATTTGATGCAAGTAATTATTATAACTAATTAAAGAAAGAGAAAAAAAATTGTAGCAAGATTTTAGGTAACGCGGGTCGTTACAGAATATATTTAGTAAATACTGAAAAATAGATTATAGGTCATTGGATTTGGATCTCTGGATTTTTAAAAAATAGATTAATTTAATGATTTAATTTATATTTCAATGTCTTAATTGGATTCTTCCCTACGTTTGCAACCAACAACTAATGTCATTATTTCTTTCTTTATTTGTAGATCTCGTTAATTTAATTGTGCTAGAATTACGATTTTGAGTATGATAGCTATAAAAGAACACAACCGTTTAATTATTTTTAGATGGAAGTTCTTTGCACGACCACGTTTGAAACCATCAAATTCAATGCACTATATAACACATTAGCTTTATCCTATTTAAGATTTTTTTTTTGAAATTAACCAAGGAAATATCAAATGACATATCTGTAAGTTATCGAACATATTTATTAAACTAATATTTTTCTCAACCCTTGAATTTATATCATGTAGTTTTTAAATAATGTATTTATTTAATATCTTTTAAATTAGATTGAACATCAAATTAGGTAGTTATTTGTTTCCAAAATATCTAAGATTCCCTCATTAATTATATAAAACAATAACCATTTGCATAAGGGATGCGATACAAACAATAATAATGGATTTTATTCCTTTTTTATTTTAAAAATTCATATTACATTTATATAATATCTGATATAGTTGTCTTTCCTATTATATAGGATTTTTAAAATCACACAAGCTATGAATTGGTCATTGGTTAGTAATTAAAGATTTGTTTCACATATTAAAGAAACACTTAAATGTCGTTATCTACCATATGATGCTCTTTCACATGAGTACGATTATAAAATCAATTATGATAATTTCGATTGTAATATTCTGTATTTCAATTTTAAAGGTTTCCTTCTTTCAAGGAATCAATACATGGAGACTCCTTTATCACAAGACATAATGGTGCATATATGATAGAATTTATTTTCTTTCTCTCTCCACGTACAATGTTCATTGCAGTAAATACGGAAATATATGAATGAGTGTTATATATTATTGATGTTTTGTAGTTGTAGATCTTTAGTCAGTATCATAATATTTGTTTTTCGAGCTCATTGTCTAAAAAGGTGGATTACTTCCAACACTTGAAATAACATTTATTTCAGTAACTCAATATATTACAACTAATAAAACATTAATATATTACAACTAATACTACATCTATAATATGTTTCATGATTATTATTTTTAGTAATACTAAATTGTTGAAATCAGGTTACTTGGACATCATATATTACAACTAATTTCCATGGAATAGTAACAAAAATTAAATTTATGCTAATAATAAAAAAAATAGTAACATTAAAATTCATTGGAACATTGTTCCATTGCTTTTTCTATAAAAATTTTAAAAAAGACAATTAGCATGAAATAGTAAAACTGTTATGGTTTACGATTAGTATTTCTAAAAATGCTAAAATCTAAACAATAACGAAAATTAGTTTTGTGATCGTACATTTTCTCAGAAATAAATGCTATTATTAAAAATCAAAATAAGAAAATATTGATTTCAATTCTCAAAATTTAAGGAACAAAATATTATGAATGATTTCAATAATAGAATGAATAATAATCTAATTTAGTTGCCATAAAATAAAGTCCATAAACAATAATCGAAGGTAAATTTAAAAAAAGCACAAAATCTTCTCTCTCTCTCTCTCTCTCTCTCTCATGACCTTCCCCTTTTCTCTCCATCTTTCTATCTTTTCTATGTTTGGACTCTCTCTCTCTCTCTCTTTAAAAGTGCGACTTTCTCTCACCTATTTTCTCTCTCACCAAATATAAAAATCTCGTAACTTAAAAGGTATTAACTATATGAAGTTGCCAAAATCTCCTGAGCAAATAAAAAGAGAGGGAAAACTAAAAAACAAGAAGCACCAGTCAAAAAAGAGTAATTTTATTATTGACCACAAAATCTTATCCAATGGTAATAACCTATTGTTACTTCATTTTAACAAAACAAGGGAAGATGAAGTAGAAGCCGTTCCTATATATATATATATATATATATGAAGTTAATATCAAGAGAGGCCTGTCCTTACTTTTAGATGGTGAGGTTTTTGATCCTATCCATTCATTATGAAGATCATTCAATATTTGATTTTTGATCAAAATCAAAAATCACTTTCAAAAATCACCTAAATTTTGAATTTCAAAATTCAAAATTCAAAATCTCTCTCACTCAATTATTAAAACCCTCTACCTCCAAAACCCAAAAAAAAAAACCCACAAAAACCCACCCCCTTCTCGATGCCTGCAATCGCAGCAACTTCGTCCTCCTCCCCTCCCTATCCTCTTTTTCGACTAGGGGTGTACATGGGTTCAGGTTAATCCAAAAACCGAACCAACCCTACCCATGTAGCTTGTGTTGGGTTGGGTTGTAACACCCCATTGCTACACAACAATACAAGAACTACCTAAGAGTAGCTAAAAGAATCAAAATAACAAAATTAAATAAATAAAGCTAAACACCTAGACCTGTGAGCGGCAAAAGTGGTTCGAAAAGATGCACCAGACTAGACTACTCCTACTCCTGAGCACCTGAAACAAAAGGGGACAAAGAAAACACGCGTGAGTGATAGGAATGTCATCCCGTACGCGCCCCAAAAATAGCGATAAAACACGAGAAAACATTTGCCAGAAAACTACCATCACCAAAACCACACATTCGATTAGAAAGACTTCGAAAACAATGCCATTTCAAGCTTTCTTTTTCCTTTCTTTCAAAATCTCATGCTCATTGATAAACCTTTATACTCAACATAGGAGAAGCAAATCATTTCATCTAGTTTCTTAGTTAAAAACATCACTTAAAATCATTAGCACAATTTATCACAAATCCAGGCCAGGAACTAGTCCAATACACAAATCCACACTTTTTCATTTCAAAACTGGTCGCATCACCCTGGCCACAGGCGATCGACCTGGCCACAAGCAGCTGGTGAGGATTCCATGTCACCACACTCACACTGCAGTGCCACGGTGAACCACCCTGCGCTGGAGTTCAACCGCCCCGGCCACAGCTTCAAAATGTACCCTCACTGGTACAAGCACGGAGTGCGTCCTCGGGACGCCCTGGTGCCCGAGCACCTAGGGACTCTAACCCTAGACCCGTCCAGCACCGGTATTGAGGGTAGTTCGGGACTCCTGTACTCCGGATCCTACGGTACCACCACAGTCTCGAGGCTCTTATCTCAGACCGCAAACTCGGCAACCACAATCAAGGACACGTCCTCGACATCTTTAGAGGTCTCACTACCTCGTCGGCAAGTCCTGGTTTCATTATGATTCCTACAATTCCATTAATCTCTTTAAAATCATATGCAATTTCTATTTTCAAACATTTGTCAAAACCAGTGTTTCATTCATAAACTCTTTGTAAATCACACGCATTATGCATCATATTATCATCTGTGGTTTCCAGCCCACACATTCAATCATGGTCATTATACCATGCATTCACTCCTCACATGGGTCCACATTATACCTTATACACATAAGCCATGTTTCAATATCTCATGGAAAACATCATTAAAAATCAACACACTCACATGCAATATTCCATAAGTCATTTCCATGCATCTCATACATTTATCATGTATTTATCCATATTTATCAACACTTTTCTAAGCATTTTTAATATTGCCCTGGGTCTTGATTCGGCATACCGAATAGGGTCTTGGTCGACCGAAAATCCCTGATTCAGTCGACCGAAATATTTCGATATACTGAATCCCTGTCAGTTTTATCAGTCCCTTGCCAGAACGGTTGACTGAAATCATCCGATCGTCTGAAACCCCCTGATTCGGTCGATCGAATTTCCCCCAGTCGTCCGAATCAGTGGTCCAAGGAACCACCTGGGAGCATTTCGGCATACCAAATCCAGTTCGGCATACCGTTTTCTACGATTGCAGAAAACCTCCCTGACCTCCGTCGTCACTTCTCCCCAAAGTGGGAGTAAGGAGCGGACCCCTCTAAAACACCACAAAAATTACAAGTAAAACATGGGGTGTAGACCTCCAAGTCTACTTCAAAATCCCTCAAACCGATCATAAAACAATTAAGCATGTTGTTCTAAAGAAAATCACAAAGCCATAAGGCCCATTCGATGTCACTGTAGCATGCATCAAGAATTTCCACAAAAATCCCACAAAATATACATGGATTAACATGATATCAACGTAAATACATCATTCCTCACAATCCAACATATTTTCCTATTTTTGCATAATTTTAACAGCATTACCCATTGATTTATCCATTAACCCTAATACCTCGACAGACGTAGGGAAACGAAAGGGGAACGCATACCTGGCTTCGACAAGCCTCGCATGTCCTCAAGCTCCGGTGGTACACGGCACCAGTCTCCCCCCAACCCCTCCCTCCCGCACTCACGCGATCTCCTCCGACGCGCGACTCCTCCTCAGCTTCCACACTCCCTCTCGCCCTCTCTCTGGTTTCTCCGCTCGTCCCCCATGTCGCACGCCTCCCTTTAAAACCACTACCGCCTACCATCCCCACTAGTTCCGCCGGCCTCCTGCCGGCCTCCCTACCGCCGACGGGACGGGACGGGCAGCCCTCCGGCCAGGCCTCGCGCGTAGTGGAAATCAGATCACAGGTGTGGTCACGGGGAGAAAGGGCACAAGACGCATGAGGTTGGTCTCTTTGACCAGGTCCACCCTCAAGTCCAAGTGGGTTTTACCCCAAACACGAGTTCCAGTTGCATAACAAACCCACAAACCAAAGAAGTCACATCACAAAGGAGAAACCAGGGACACAAAACACAGGGAGAGGCCACAACCAACAAATACAACCTGGATTCGCCATTAATAAACCACACACAAATAATTACAAGAAATTCCATGATTTATATTAAATGGAAAGCCAGGCACAGATGTTACATGGGTTGGATCGGGTTAGGTTTTTTTATCATGAATTGGATATGGGTTAGAAAATCCCGAACTAGAACTTTCAAGGTTAGGTATGGATTGCCTGACCTGACCCAAGTCCGAAGCTATAAATATATAATATTAATTATTTATATTTATAAATACATGGAATGCTACTTCCAGATCAAATCTCAGCATTTAAAGGAACTAGAGGAGCGATGAATGTGGCTATCATGTTTATCTTTGTGGATAATTGTTTTTTTTTTTTGTTATCGGTTTAGGTGAATTTTTATGCATGCCCCAGGATTCGAACCCGGGACCTGTGGCGAGTTTAAAGTTCTCCCAGCCACTGTGACAATGAGACATTGTCTCTTTGTGGATAATTGTTTCTAAATGTCTATTTGGACAATGGAATTCCCTATTAATACCATCTTCAATGGTATAATCTTCAACCTGTATTAATTTGATTGTATAGTTTGCTTGCTAGTAGCATTAAACACAGTTTCTTTTTTCACTTCTCATGCTTGACACTTATGTATATTTCACGAGTAATGCTAGTGGACTACTTCTGTTTGTTAAGTAACTATACTTTTATTAGCTATTTTTAGATCAATAAACCATGAATTATCCTCCAAGTTTTGCAGTCTTCTGGTCTTCTGGTTAAGTAAGCACCATTCTCTTGTACTCTTGGAGAAAATTGTTCTTAAATTGTTACGCAACACTAATGTATCACATGCTAGTTTTCTAACTTTTGATAATGGATGAGCTTGTTATCATTTTTTTATAATTAATAATAGATGAGCCTATGTTTTTTTGTGTAAAATTCAAGTACTATAAAACTTGAGAATCGACTCAACCCGAAGTTTGTGGGTTGAGTTGCATTGAATCTGGACTGAGGATGGGTTAGGTATGGGTTTAAAAATATTCAATCTGAATAATATGGGTTGGGTCGTAGGTTTACCCTTAATTCGACCTAACCTAACCCATGTACACTCCTATTCTCAATGACCACAGTCTGCAGGTACTTTGTCCTCCTTCTCTCCCTCTCCGCCCCATCCTCCTCCCATTCCTATCCTTCCTCCCGACACCTGCAACTACAGTTGCCCAATCGACCTCCCCTCCCTCTCCTTTCCTCTCTCTCGACATCTGCAACCGCCCCATCCTCCTCCCCTTCTTGTCCACCCTCCTAATGCTCACAGCCACAACTACATCATCCTCTGCCCCTCTCTCTTCGCCCATCCTCCTCCCATCCCTCTCCTCCCTCTCGACATCCTCCCCTCTATGCCCGCATCCACCCCATCCTCCTCCCCTCCCTCTCCACCCTCCCGACTCCCGTAGCCTATAGCCACAGTCGCCTTGTCCTCCTCCCATCCCTCTCCTTCCTCCCGATGCCTTCCCTTCCACGCCTGCAGTTGTCCAATCCTCCTCCCTTCCTGTCGCTCAACGCCCTCTGCTACCCTCAACACCCTCTTTTCCATGCCTATTGCCACCCTGTCCTCCTGTTGCCCGACACCTGATGGCCTCCTCCTCGACCCACTGCCTCCCTGTCCTCCTCGTCACCCCCGTCCCTACAACAACTAAGGCCAATTTTAGTTTTTTTTTGTTACAATAATGAAAAGAATGGAGGAAACAATGAATATCCTAGATATCAAAAGTAAAACAAAAAAACTAGTAATATTAAAAAAAATAAAGAAGTGTGAAATTGAAAAAGAAATTAAAACCAAAAAACTAAAATGTTACGAATTAAAAAAAACTAATATTACCATATAAAAAGAGATATTAAAGTGTAAATTTGAAATTAAAACTAAAACAAAAAAATCAATGTGATTTAGTTAACAAAAAAATCTATCAATAAATGAAAATGGAAGGAAAATGAAAATTTACAAAATCACCATTACAATTGATTTTGCTAATTTAAAATCTAGATTTAATCTCAAACATGAGATGTGATTTTAATGGTAGATGATCAAAGACGTTATCAAACAAAAGTAAGGACAAACCTTACCTGATAATTTGCCTATATATATGAATGTAAAGTTTCAAGATTACGTACATAAATATAAAATTCAAAAGGTTATATATACACGAAAAACCATATTTCCTACACTTTCCATTGGAATTCTAAACCAAGGGAATGGAAATCAAAGGAATCTATTATTTCCTGCACTTTATGGTTGAAAAGAAATAATACAATCTTTAGAAATAAGTTTTAGACTCTGCAATCCATTATTTTCCATATTATATCACTAATAGCTTCTTGGTCAAATAATCTTGGAGCAAGCCAGGGAACAATGGTTATATCCCAAGCCATACAACATATACAACAAGAATAGGATCAAGAAAGAACTAACCAAGTTCTGGAAGTGATTGCCTCATCCATTAGCCTCTCTATGAATCCCGCCCATGTCCCTGATCACTCTAGTCTTGGTTCAGCCATTATCTATGACCCTCTAAATCCTAGATCTGGATCAGCCAATTGATTCCTTGCTGTTGTTTTTTAGTTATTTATTGGACAATTTCAAGGTTTATGATTGGATTTTTGATATATTTTGGTTGCTTGCCTTCCCATTCTTTGGGATTCTTGTTTGTGTGGGACCTGTAATCTGAACTTTGCCATTTTGATTTGCGTTTAGAGTTGGTACTCATAGTCAAATGATAATTAATATTATTATCTCTTAGTTACCGTCTGCAAAAAAAAAAAAATCAAAGGAATTTTTAAAAGTGCATTAGGTCGGTCGACCCGTGAAAAGTGCAGCCCTCGTAGGTTTAATCTGGCCGAGCTTGGGCCAGGCTCAGAAACTAAAAGACTGAGCCCATCCCAACCGTTGACCATTTTGAAAACTGGGTCGAGTCGGGCTTTGGAAGGACTTCTTCCTTAAAACAAAATAAAATAAAATAAATCACAGGCCGAATCAAGCCTGGCCCTTAGAGTGCCTAGACCGAAATCCTAGCCTAGTCCGACCCGTGCACTAGTCTCAGGCTTGGCCTGCCTGACTAGCAATCTAGAAATGTTAGTTTAGGTCTGGGCCCATGCTGGGTCGGGTCGGGCTGTCGAGGGATATCTCCCGGCTCAATTTGCATCGCTAGCCACGCCTCTCCTTTCACGTGACTTTTTACAAACTGAAAGCAATTATGTAACGAACGTCCAGATGACCAATCTAACTACGACCAAAGTAAAAAGATGGCTTGTTATTTGTTAAGTTTATCCTTCTTCACCGTTAAACATTTGTTGGTTGATCTATTTCATATTTTACAACTTCTAAGAAACGGATACACTGAGATGTTTCTGTTGCGAAACGGAAATTTAGTAACCTATCATTATTACAACGGATGCAGACAGAATTCTTTTGATAAAATGTAAATGATCAAGAGAATTTTTTCCCAAATATACATATTACTTAAAAAGAATTTCCGCAGATCTTATAATAGATTAATAGGCAATCACCATGTTGTGTGTTTGCTTCCAAAAGTTTAACTATCATCCCATCAAGGAAAATTGGACATGCCAGGAATAAGTATCCGTAACAATTCTGGGTTTTAGCATTTGACACATGCGTATTTATCACAGACTATGATTAGCATTGAAATACTAGTGCACAACAAAAGTAAGAAGTTTTAATTTGACAAGTGCAACGACATATTCATTTCAATAACAAACAACAAAAGTACACGCTGAAGGAAGACAAATACAGATTCATTTAGAACGCCAGATTTAAGCCCCTCAACAAATACAAAACAAAAAACACTAATGATCTCATCCGATCAACCCAAAATTGTCCATCTTTGTTCTTCACTGGGGTGAAGCCGTGGAAGAGCCTTAGGTCAAAGCAGGTGAGACGTCTTATTCTTCTGTAGATCTCTGCAGACAGTGGAAACACATGAAGAGTGGTTGCTTAATGTTCCATGCGAATGATGCAACGGATGCCCTGGCCGCTTAACATCAAATCGAATGCCTCGTTAATCTCAGGAAATGGCACTGAGTGGGTTATGAATTTATCCACTTCCAGCTTCTGTGACAGCAAAACCATTCGCAAAGTAAGAATAGGCTAATATAACACAATCAATTCCATCAGACAACTGCAAGGACAAGTCAATAATTCTTTCTTTACCCCGTTCATGTACAGCTCTACTACCCCGGGAATGTCTGTTCGTGGCTTGTAGTTCCCATAGAATGTCCCCTTCAGGGTCTTCTCATTCAAAAAGTTCAATGGGTGTGTCTTGAATACAGCATCTTTGTGAGGCACCCCAACCAATACAGCAACGCCCCATCCCTGAGATATTGAGAAGATGACGATTACTTACTCCATGTCGATAGTCTACCAAATAGCATTCAGTCAAGAATATATCTGGAAAGAAATTACATCATGGACGCATTCAAATGCAGATATCATGACATTAACATTGCCAGTACATTCAACACTTCGGTCTACTCCTCCATCAGTGATCTCCTTCAGAACCTGCTCAAGTCCATAAATCATTTGTGAAATGTAAAACGGAAAATTTGGTTCTAATTGTGATATATATGACTAAATATTATGAAACAAAACCAAGTGGTACAGAAATACTAACCTCTTGAACAGGTTTGTCATGGTCTTTTGGGTTCACAAACTCGGTGCATCCAAATTTCCTAGCTGTGGCAAATGAGGAGTTTATTTCATTAGGACTTTAAAGTGCGTGACAACTCAACAAGTACATAAAATAATAGTTCACCTTCTTCAAATCTGTCAGAATTGATGTCTACGCCAATAATTCTTGATGCCCCAGCAACCCTTGCCCCTTCACAAGCCTAATCAAATGAAGAAATAATTTAAGTATTAACAGCAATAATATCAATAGGAAACAAGGTTAACAGCTAAAAAAAAGCTCTAGGGAAAATGTTTGATGGCATCACTTATTGCTTTCCTCCTAATGAATTTTCTTTGATTTATATTCTTCATGAATCTAAGTAGTAGTATTCTGAAAGAACGGAGCATTAGACTTACCGAAAGACCAACGGCTCCTAACCCAAAAACAGCTACAGTCGAGCCTTTTGTTGGTTTTGCAACATTGACAGTTGCACCAAAACCTGCAATAATAGAAATGGTGAATAAGAATGAATAATTTTCATACAATATCTGTTGATGGTGAAAAGAAAATGGAAATTCAAAGGACTTGGGCATTGCCTGTTGAAATTCCACAGCTAAGAACACAAACTTTGTCAAGGGGAGCTTCTGGATTGATCTTGGCGAGGGAACCAACATGACATACAGTGTATTCACTGAAAGTAGAAGTGCCAACGAAATGGTAGATTGGTTTCCCATTAATAGAGAACCTAGACTTGCCATCACCAATCATCACTCCCCTGTCAGTGTTTATCCTAAGGAGGTCGCACATGTTGCTCTCCTCAGATTTGCAGTGGCGACATTCCTTACATTCACCAGTAAACACAGGGAGAACATGGTCCCCTGGTGCAACATCAGTCACGCCTTCGCCAACACTCTCAACAATCCTGAGCGAAACCATCCATAATCGTCAATGAATCGCACTAATAATGTAGGTTTCACAAATCAATTCAGAATATGATAAAAAAGTTTACAACATTGACCTTAAAATATAGTCATTTGGAATTTTCATGCAGAAAATGATGTGCCTTCTTAGCAAAACAATCATGAGATGTTATAGTCATGTAGTTAGTCTGTATGGTAGCAGTTCATTTGTTTGTGTAAAGTAACTATCGATCACTAGGTGTAACCAAAGCTGGGAAATCAGGAAAACAAAAAAAAACATCAGGAAATACTACTAAGGGAGTAGGATCATAGATGATGCTGAGAAGACGATAATAATGATGAGCCAATAAACAAAATACATTGATTAAACTAGTCGTATCTAGGAGACCATTTAAAGGCAAAACATCAACTTATGTTCTTTGAAGCAATACCACATTTAATAATGTCCATGAACTCAATTTACAAGTACCCTTCATGGTCTCCGTGACAGGTAACTATACATATTCCCTCGAAGACACTGGCAAAACAAACAATGATAAAGAAGGATCAATATTCGAAAAGAACACTCACCCTCCCGCCTCATGGCCAAGGATGCGAGGAAACACAGGAGTCTGGCCCTGCAAAAAGGGAGTAAAGCCAGCTAAAATCAATGCCGAAATCCTCCAACAAGTTTCAAGAGTTGATAAGAGATCTCATCTAAGAAGAATGCATTGAACAAACCTTAGCTTCCCAGAAGAAAACATCAGTGTGACACAGGGCAGTGAAGAGGATCTTGACGCGAACCTCATCAGCCTGTGGTGGTGCCACCTCGACCTCCTCAATCACTAATGGCTTCCCTGCCTCCCATGCAACAGCAGCTGCCACCCCAAGCCAAGAACATTAGACCAAGCCAACTATATTTTTCTAATATAACTAATTACACAAGTATCAGAGGAGATAGATCTGAACAGCACTACACTACAATCACCAGGCTCTAGCAAACCAAAAATTCCAAGGTAGACAACCGAACGACCGATACTAAACGAAAAAATAAAAATAAAGAAAGAGGAAACCCCATCAGCAGTGACAGCAGACCGACAGCCAAAACAGATCTGAGACCAAATCCTCTTTTTCTGATCAAAAAGGGAGAAAAAGGACAGAAAACCCATCACCAGAACAAATCATACAAACTTGCCAACCAATTCCTCCCAAAAAAGAAAACATTTTTTCCAAAACCCAGCACCAAAGAAGATCAACCCATCAAACAAAACACCTCAGAGCACTAGATATACACCCAAAGAACAAAACCCACCCCCCGCCCCCCACAAGAAAAAAACTTTTCCCAAACCTTTGCACTTGATGACCTTCCCAGCCGTGCTCGCCATGATCACTTCTCGAATCCTTCTTCCGACCTTTGAACCCCTCTCTTTCTCACTAAACCAACCGCACTACAACAGATCACAATGCTTTGCTCTTCTTTACTCCGAGATGGACAGAGAAGGTCCCATTCTGGTGCTATTTATACGACAACGCTGCCGTCTTTTTCCATTCCCAATCGCAGCTTCCTTTGCCCTCGCCTCATCGCCAAATTTCCAGCGGCTTCAGCCACCGGTACCAAAACCAACGAATGGTTTCGTGGTTTTCGGTGCGAGACTCTGGTTTTCCGCCAACGCTGTTCATGGGATGGCTCATGGCTGGATAGTGGTGGATTAGTGGGTACCGCTTTTGTATCTCCTCTTTCCAAGAATTGACAAATATCTGAGCACGATGTATACGTGGCATTTTTTGTTTTTGGTTTTTTGATTCGGTCTCGTAAATCCCGCAAATATTTACGCTACTTATTATTTTTACAAGACTGACTAACGGCTGTACAGGAGTTGGTTTTATATGTGATATTTTTTTTATACTCTCTTCTTTTTCTATCTGTTTTGATTACAACGTAATGTATTATTTAATAAGAGTTCCAGCATGACTTCAAAAACTTGATCAACTGAGTTGGTTTCTCCTCTTCTTCTATCTGTCAAAAAGGATATTCTCATCTTACAGCCTTGTCTACGAAAGAAGTGTTTATGAATTCGAATTTTCTTTTACGATGACCTGCGCAATGTAGAGGTATTTGCAAAAACTAGTCTTCCGGGTCAATATTGAACAAACATGCGTGATACAAGTGATGTATGATAAAGAAAAAAGATTTAAGAAATGTGAAATAGGTGGGTGCTTAACGAACATGTGGATGGTGTATCCGCGTAAGTGCATGTAGAACTGGAACGAAATTGAGTTATTGGGCCTGACAAGCCACCATCGTGGATGTTCTTATCCACCATGGTCTGATTATTCTATTTTCGTATTTGTTAGATCGAAGTATTTGCTATGGTGGTTAAATTGATTGTTTGTAACAATTGAAATTATTACCTTTAAATAAAGGAGTTAAACAAATCAAGCTGCAATAAAATGTGAAACATTATATGTTAGATAACAAATCCATTTGTAAGAAGGGAATAAAAAAAAATCTATTGACAATGAAGAAATAGAAAGTATTAGTCAAAGAAAAACCACAGAAAATAGAAATCAACGAAATGTATTTTTTATTTGACCAAATTTTTGATGTTTGTGCTTATCATTAGAAACAAACAGAAACATATTTCTATTAAGATTCTATTCTATATCTACGGAAATGAAATCTTCTTCGCTTTTATATTCTATAAACGAACGGAAACCGTTTTCCTTTCCTTTGGATTCTGATAACACAAACTTCCTCCAAATATGAGGTGAAAGTGAAAATTCTATTTTAAAGACGTTGTTGGTTTTTAAAGCTCAAACAATTAATATTTGTGTCGACCAAAGTATAGTTCACTTGATACGTGACTATTTACTCCAGTTAAGATATTGCAAGTTCGCATTCATTAGAATGCAGAGCTTAAAAAAAAAAAATGGAAACCTAATGTTTAGATTGTTGAATTTTGTGGGTATAATTTTAAGATCATCTATGTGGACATAACATTTTTTTTCTTTTTCTTTTTGTTAATTAGATTCTTATTCATTATAGATACATTTATCTTAGGAGAAAATTTTTGTATTTTGAACTTCAAACCATGGGTAGAATTCAAGGGGGGGCGGCAAATCGATGAAGTGGAGTAGTTCGAAATCAACCCAAAACCATTAAAGATGGATAATAAACAACATAAGGGAAAATCTAACGAAGACTCTAAGGTAGCGTTTGATATGTTGGAATGGAGACTGGAATAGACTAGAATGGAATGAGATACTTCCATTCCGATGTTTGGTACAAAAAAATCGTTGGAATAGACTAGAATGGAATGAGATACTTCCATTCCGATGTTTGGTACAAAAAAATCGTTGGAATAGACATGGAAATGAAATTCCCTTAGAAATCAAATCCCATTGAACATGGGAATTTCAAACCTTCTCAAGAATTAAGGAATTTGATTCTCATTCCATTGGGAATCATCCTAAAAACATTGTGTGTCCTCCTCTACGGTCGTTCCTCCTTCTTCGCGACCATCTCTCCTCCTTCGTGACATGTTCCCGACGTCTGTCACCCTCCTCCTACGACGAAGCCCTCCCTTCCCCTGTACAACCTTCTCTCCTCTGCAACCATCCATTTTTTGTATTTTTTTTTTCGTCTTCTTTTCTTATTTTTTTTTTCTATGTATGCATTTTTTTTACAAAGAATATTGATATTTTTTATTATCTTCTTTTCCTACAAATAATTTTTATTTTACTAATAATATTTTATTAATGCTAATTTAAAAAGGATCATCTATGTTAATGTTAATTTAGAAAATATTATTTATGTTAATACTTTTATGTGTATGTGTATATTGTAGTGTGTATAAAAAAATTTATTTTAATTTCCTTTTCCAAATTAACAGGATATTTTTGTTAATATGTAGTTGTTAATCTTCTAAATTTTTTATTTCTATTTCGATTCTATTTTTATGTAACAAATATTAGAAAAAAATTATTTATTAATTTCATTTTACAATTACATTACATACCAAACACAACAATAAAATAAATTTATTCCATTCCATTCTAATGTAACCAGACTTCATTCTATTGTCTATTTTTATTGCATTAGATGGTACTTTCTAATTCTGGAAGGAATGGCCGTCCTTTGACCAGATGTCTTTGTTCTTTTTTGACCAGACTGCATTTTTTGCATGCACTCATCCGAAGTCTAGGATAACGTTGACTGCTGACACAAGGCCCCGTTTTCAAACATGCTTGTGCTCTGGTCTTCCATGACGCCGCTGGTTTTCAAGTCATGGGGATCTCACAGACACCTGTACCAGTTGTTTACGTAAACTTTGCCCTTCCTTTCGTTTCCTTGCTGGTGAAAAAGCTGGGTTGGAAGATCAGGGAATTGTTTGTTTACGTAAAACAGCTGCGTCCGTGCATCTGCATGTGGTCGGGTGTTTGCGAAGATGATGCAGACTGTCAGAGAACCATGGTCTTAATCGTTATGCCGTTTTTAAGCTCTAGCCCACTTTTTTTTTTGTTGTATTAACGGTTGAGATAGATATATTTCTTCTATTTTAATGTCAGATAAGAAATACAGTAAATATTACATTTCTAAAGACTCTATAGTCACAAAAAAAAAAAAAAAAGTATGAAATGTTTCATATTTTCTATCAAGTGTTCAAAATAAATCAAAAATGGGACAAACAAGTATTGTATCTAAAAAATTGAATCTTTCTATATGGGCCTGCACTGCTACTCATTCCAGCATAATGTCCTGGGCAGTCTCTCCTGATGATGCAAGAGGAGAAAGAAGAGAAGATGGTGCCTCAGGCTGAGGAGTCATAGCTGAAACGAATTGCTGCATGTCCTCTTTTTCAAAACCTGTAACCAAATTATTCACCCAAAATAGCATCGAAAATAAGATATCAGAGATAACTACATCAGCTGATTTACATTTATCACGAAAGATTCTGTTATTTCTCTCCCTCCAAATCAACTAGAGGATGATCTGGAGTAGCATAGACCACACATTAAAAGTCAAGTAATGCTTAAGATCAGGGAAGGTAACCTGCATCTAATCGACGAACCCGAAATGAAATCGTCGGAACAGAAACAATGTTCGCGTAGATCTGCTAGACGTAGATCTGCTAGTAGGCGTAGTCCGATCGGACTGAGGAAAGAAGGAGGGAGAGGCAGATCTGAGAAGTAGAAGGAGGGAGAGACAGATCTGAGAGGTAGAAGGGGGGAGAGACAGATCTGCAAGAGGCAGATCTGAGAGATAGAAGGGGGAAGAGGCAGATCTGCGAGAGGTAGAAGGGAGGAGAAGCAGATCTGCAAGAGACAGATCTAAGAAGTAGAAGGGGGAGAGACAGATCTACGAGAGGTAGATCTAAGAAGTTGCACAAGCATAATAATGTAGAACATGCTACTCAGAAACTGGCAATATAAATGAATCGAAAAAGAAAAAAAAATCAAACCAATCGAGATCGTGTGCAGCGAAAGGGGGCGGAGCAGGGGAAAAAAGCGGGCACAGACGGAGTGATGTGAGGCGGAACGCGTGCGACGGGTCCAACGGTGCACACGGGAGTGATTCCACTGGCAATGGCCTGGTGGTGAATGGCTCGTTCCCGTTCTCCCTCTCCTTCCCCATCTCCTTCTCCTCCAGGAAGCGTAGCGGAGAGACGTCCCTTTCATCCCCACGTCCTGGGCGTAGCAGAATAATTAAGATGCCATTTGACGTGGATGTGAGCCCATAATCTAATAGTCGTTTTTGATCGTTAGTGAGTCGTATGTAAGAGCCACTGAGATGAATGCTAGGCCATAACATGCATGAAACCATCATAAATCTGGACTGAATGCTAAGCCAGTAAGGCACAACGTGTGAATCACTACTGAGTACGATTCAAAGAGCATTTCACATATTTATTTTCAACTGTAATGACAGATTTGAAAACAGGAAGAGGGTACTAGTTCTCTATGGACGTAAAGGTGCATGGACAAAAGTTTTATATATGCTGATTCTTACACCATCTAGTAATCAACTTCAACGTCTCTTAGTAACGCTTGTTTTCTCTTTCAACAGACAGCAAGTGTAATGAATAATGTACTTCAGATAACTGTAGTAACCATGAACGGCAAAAAAAGAAGAAGAGAAATTTAATTTTTGTATAAGAACATCTCTTAGTAACGCTTTGTTTTCTCTTTATTATTTTTTTTCGTCATCTTCCTCTTCTTTCTACTCTCAAGGTTGAATTAAGGAATGGACTTTATATTGTCAAATAATTTTTGTAAAGATCTTATATTTTTTTGTCGTAGATCTTTGCATGTGTTTGTAATTTAATATCCACGAATTTGATATCATTTGTTACTTATTTGGTATCAATTAATTCACGTGGGAAACTACATTTTTTCCATCACTTTGGTCTTACATTCGTAGTGTATAGTATCATTCCATTCATGGAAGCATAATAGTAATATGTCCAACCAATCTGGTGTTATCCTTTACTTATTTGGCATTATTCTAGTCTCATATCCTTTATTTTTAGTATCATTTTGTTTATGGAAGTATAGAAGCAATGGATTTAACCAATTAGTATCGTTTCTTAGTTATTTTGTACATCATTTTATATTCATATGGACAACAATGACTTTCCAATCATTCTGGTATCATATCCTTCACGTTTAGTACAATTCTGTTCATGGAAGTAGAACTAATCTGGTATCATTTGTTACTTATTTGGTATCATTTATTTACATGGACAATTCTAATTTTCCTATTATTCTGATATCACATCTTTCATGTTTATTAACATTTTATTTATAAAAGTACAATAGTGATAAGTTCAACTAATTTGGTATTGTTTTACTTTCATAATTGATTTTAAGATTTTGAATATGACTTCATTCTTTTTCTAGTATCATCACTTAGAATTTTGTATCAAGCACAACGTCCTCATTTTACTTTTAGTGTAACTTCTACAAAGTTTGATATCATTAATGTGGTATCAAGTATAACGCCCTCGTTCAACTTCTAGTATTATTTCTTCAATGTTTGGTATCAATAAGGTGATACCAAACACAATGTCCATGTTCTTCTTCTAGTATTATCTCTTCAAAGTTTGGTATTATCTAAGTGATATCAAGCATAGTGTCCTTGTTCTACTTCTAGTATCATTTCTTCAAAATATGGTATCATGTAGGTGATATCAAGCATAATATCCTCATTCTACTTCTGTTATCATTTCTTCAAAGTTTCATATCATTTAAGTAATATCAAGTATAGCGCTTCGTTTTACTTTTGGTATCATTTCTTCAAAGTTTAGTATTATTAAGATAATACTAAGTGTAGACATCCCGATTTTGAGGTGACCCAGAGATGAGTATCCTTATGTTACTTTAGATGTGATCAACCCTTAGACCAAGCCCCAAATCCATTAGCCAGAGCCCAATCAGTGAAATCTGTGAACTGGATTGGCACACCAACCAGGCGCACCTCATAGGTGCACCTTGTAGGCCCACCAAGCAGGCGCACATCACTGGCTCACCAAGAAGGCGCCTAGCCTTTTCCAGGCTGTGGCTGTAGACCTTCCATCTTCCGGGCTGTTACCCTTGCAAACGAATGTGCCAAGGAATATTCGAGGCTTTTCGTTTGCAAGGCCCTTCGTTTCTCATGAGTTACCCTTTGATAGATCCCTATAAAAGGACCTCCATAGGCAACCATT
>JAMKQA010003500.1:0-15101 GCA_024699735.1 Posidonia australis
GCCATTGCAAGCCAATAAATACCCCCCCCCCCCCCCCATTTGCAAGGAGAAAAGGGGGGGAGAAAAAGGAGAGGAAAAACTTGGAAAAATCAAAAGGGGATCCACCAAGCTATTTTCTCTCAACCAAAGCAACTAGAGAGGTCCAGAATCAGAGAGGAAGCTCGGGGAGGGGAAGAATTCTAGCTTCAGGCCACCTTCGACGAGCTCCGACGACCATCACCACTGTCCTCGCAAGTATGCCCTCCATTGACCTCAATTCCTTCCAAAAAGGATCCCTTAGGTCTTCCTCTTCCTTCCCCAAACAATTCCAACAGTGCTAGAGGGCTTCCTTGGCTGGAATCTGGGTTTTAGAGGTCGTCGAACGCGTTTTCTGGCAACGGAGGTGGGGGCACTAATCCAGTGATCGATTCGTGCCCTAGTGTGTTCCATTCTTCAAGGTTGAGTCTCCTCAAGCTTCTCCGATCCTCTGGACGCCTCATCGATCCCTCTACAAGCCTCCAGTTGAAGCCCACTGGAAGCACAATAGCTGGCACCGTAGTGAAAGACCCCTGTGGAACGCGATCCGGCACTCCATGCTTCGCAGCGATCCTCTGACCCCTGGGAAACGTTCTCTGACACTCCACCAATGCACTGGAAGTGTCCACGCCTCGAATCGAGCCCTGCAAAGCCTCTGCAGTCATCGCCGTCGGAGCTAGACTGGAGCTCGATCGGGAGGGGGAGAAGCCACACCTTTTCTGGCCTCTGAGTGGGGGGAATTCTTCCACTTCGCTCTCCCAAGCTCCCAGTAGCCCTAGACCACCGCACTGGAGCCTTCAGCACCCTTTTCTTCCTCGACGCCATCGCCGGAGTCGAGTCGGCGGCTAGGGGGGTGGGTAGCGGACTTGGACCATTGACCACCTCATCGGAGCCGTCAGATCTTTCCCCCTTCCTTTCTTCTTGCTTCCAGTAGGACCTGATGCATGATCAGGCATCGGGATGCTCCAGAAGGGCATCCTAGGCAATCGTCGAAGGCGGAGTTCTGTCGTCGGCAGCCGTCGTTTCTTTTTTCTTTAATTTTTTTTTATTTTGATTAAACTTCTAAGATTTTCTTTTTCTTGCACATAGGTCCTTGTCTCTTGCATTTAGGTCCTTGTATATGTTTTTTAAAACCATTTTAATAATGTTTGTTTTGAAATATTGCAGTGTGACCCCTATACATTCTTGTTAATGTTTTCCAAGATTTAAAGTTTGATAAAAACCCTCAGAATTACTTTTATATATTTTAAGTCTTGTATTTTGCATAATAAACTCTGAGCTTTACTAAAATAGTTCTGAGTGCATGTTTTTTCTGTCAAAATTGCAAATTAAACCCTAGATATTCAAACATTTATCAAATGTGCTCAAAAATTGCATTTAAAACCCTAAGCTTCATTAAAATATTTTTGAATGCATGTTTTCTTGTCAAAATTGCAAATTAAACCTTGGGAATTTAAATAGATACTTAGGACCTATTTGTGCACAAAATTTGATAGGAATCATTAAGAATTGGAATTCCAAAGTCAACAGGAATTACCTGGAATTGGAAAGTAAAGGAAATTTATTTCCTTTGACTAAATTTCTTGTTATTTGTGCATCCTTAGGAAAGCAAAGGAAATTGGATTCTTCGTCGTCTCCCTCCTTTGCACCATCTCATACCTCTTCACCCACTTCCTCTGCACCTTCTCCCTCCTCTTCGTCCCATCCCCGCCCCTTGACTTCTCTTCTCACCATTTCCTTCGGGAAGTTGGCGGTGATCCGGAGGAGGCAATCGGCTTTTGCACCGCCGACTACACAGACCACAGCCCTTGCTAGGACCTTATTTGTGAGCGCCATTGCCCCGACGCCGACGAGAGGCTTCACTGCCTCCTTTGGTTGCTACAAGGATGGGGAGGAGGAGGAGGACGGCAACGACAGGGAGGGGGAGGACCAGGATAGTGATCCACCCTCACTCGCTGCCATGTTCGGCTGTTGTAGCATCCGAGCCATCTGGATCCTCAACGCCTAGGACACCGTTGTCTTCTCTAGGTTCCACCCCTCTTTCCTCTCCATCTGCTTCTCTCCTAGGTCTAGGTTTTGCCTTCCATGCGCTCGATCCAGGAAATCTGGTGCTTGTTTTTGTGTTGTTGATTGTGGTCTTCGAGCAGGAGGTTTCCAATGGTGGAGAAGAGGTGGAGGTCGGTGTGCCAGAGGAAGAGTGAGACGTCGGAGGGGTATGCCTTGCGGTTGTTCCTACCTACTAATTGGGGTGTAGGTGGAAATCAGGTGAAATTCCATGGGGGGGGAGGTGAAATGAAAAGCATTGGGATTTATATATTCTGGAAAGTAAAGGAATTGAGTTTCCTTTAAAATCATTTATGATTAAGTGCATAAACACCCTTATTTTGTATAGTTAACAGGAAATGAAATTCCTGTCAAATCATTTCCTTTACTTTCTGGATGCACAAACCCTCTCTTAGATGTGTTCAAAAATTGCATTTTAGCCCTTGAATTTCACTGATTTCTCACTGAATGCATATTTTCTTGGGTGAAATTGCATAACAGTCCCTAAACTTCCCATTTTCAAACAGAAGTCTACTATTTTGTACATTTAACCCTGAATTTCTTTAGAATTGCAATAAATACATGTTTTACTGGCAAAATTGCATATTGAACCCTAGGAATCTTGAATGTGACAAAAAATGCACAATTTTGCACAATTGACCCCTAATTTCTTCAAAATTACATAAAATATGTTTTCCTATGTATTTTTGATGATTTAGCCTCAAAATTCCAGTTTCACTCAGAACATGTGAATTTTGCACAAAAGCCCCTAGAAATTACATATTTCATTTACACTTGCATTTCGAACATTTTGTTCCTCTTTTTCATGCATACTTTCTCATGCCATCTTCCTTGCATTGTGCACACATTTCTAGCTCATTTCAAACTTTATTTTCCCATTGTTTCCCAGATTTCTTCCTACTTTCATGATTTTGATTTGATTTGGTTTTCCATCGCCCGTGGGCATACATTAACAGGCTTAACAATGCCGACACAGACTCGAATGAGGATTAGTTTCTCCAATTTTATTTTCTCAAATTTCTTCAAGTTTTCGCTGATTTACAAGTATTCTTGATTTTCACGATTTTCCTCATCATCCATGGGTGCAGAGTAAAGTGGCATTTCCAATACCTACATTTGGCCCTTGGATTATCATTTGTTCTCTCTTATTCACTTTTTTTTTTTGATTTGGCATGTTTTCTAGTCATATTAGGCGTGTGCACTCTGAATAGGCAAGCATACACACAATAGACCATTAACAAGTAGGTAACCTAGAATGACCAAGTTCCTCGGGCGCATGGGGGTGCCTAACCCCTTCCCCATGCGTAATAAGAATCCTTACCCTTTCTCTGGCCCGCATCGGTTTGTGCACTACATCCATTAGGTACGGAGCATGCATATGTTTTCTTTTGGTTTTTTCCTTTTTGTTTTGTTTTCCTCGTCTTTCCATTAAAAGACTAGGTGGTGACTCCTTTCATTATCCTTTTCTTATCTTTCGTTGGTGTTTCTGAGCCTAGTCTTCTTCTTTGGATTCACCATCTTCGCCGTGACCGTATCGGGACTCCTCATGTGCTTCCACGCACATAGGAGAGTCGTGCAAGGTTCCACCGGTATGGTCACTGGAACTACCGACTCCGCTGGGGATAACCATATTTTGGCTTTCATTTCAGTTTTCTTGCTTGTCTGTGGTCTATATACTTCATGTTTGTTTGCTTGTTCTTTTTGTTTGTACATAATTTGACTGTACATGCCTTTTTACACCATTTCCATGCCATCATACATGCACATGACTTGATTCATGCCTTTTGTTATGATGCTTACTTTTCTTTACTATTTGTGAGCACTACACTAGCACATGCCATATTCATGCCTTTTGCTTGATTGATTGACTGTTTGGATGCCATAATTGTGTGTTTTCTTCCCCTTTTTGTATTTACCATGGTTAAGAGAGTAGAGACATGTTTGCCTCCCTTCCTGGTTAAAATAAAACACACAAACTCAGAGAAATAAATAATAAGGCATAACTAGAGACAAATGCTCACGATTTCCCATGGTTTAATAAAACACTAGTAAAGACACAAAAGCATATGTGCATGAATGATCATTTTAGAAAGCATGCATCTTCTCCTCTGAGTCCACCCACAGTTTGTGAAGGACAATTCTAGTAACCTATTCTATAGCTTCGGCGTAGGGCGTGTTGCTAGTTTGTCCCCCCTTGCCAGGGTCGTGTCGGTGCTAGTAGAGGGTATAGCTCCATGCTACTGTAGGAGACGTGGCCACCAATGCACCACCCGTTCACTACCTGTGCTCTGGCCAGGATTTAGAACGAGAACCTTACTTTTCTAGCCAGAGTCAAAGCCTAAAACCCATGAGTGTGTCACGTGTGGTCAACCCCATATGGGACATGCATGGTGAGAGAGTGCACTTTAGGACATTCATCCGCATTGTGTGTCATTGCATACCACTTTAATAACTTGCATTTGTTTGTGCATCATTGTTCAGGTTCTGATACCTGTTGTCTCTTGCCTGTTTGCTTAGGTAGCTTGTTGCGAGGTCCTCAGCTAGGAGCTCGGGTGTCTCCGTTGCAGGTGACCTCCCATGGTTGTTTTCTCTTGCCTTTTCTGAGCTATTGGTCACTTTTTGCCGGTAGCTTGTCTTAGAGCTCGTGTGTTTGTTTTTTTTCCGTAGCTCCTTTTGTTTCGCTTGCGGTTGGCCATGGCCCTGTAGACCCGCAAGCCTCAGGTTATTGTTTTGAAGGGGTACCCACTTTCATATCCTCCTTCTCTCACTTTGACTGCTTCTTCTTCCCTCTATGCGTCTCGATTTACGAATCATGGAGGATCTCTATCTCTTCTTCTGGGACAATGGCAGACACAAGTTGATCTAGGGCCCGTCACCAAGTTGATTGCGGTGACTACCACGTGGTTCCCATGAAGTTTTGCCAGCTGCACCCTATCTCTCGGGCCCTCCTGTTTCAGGAGTTCAACCAGCTACGGTTGCATCTGTTTTAGGGGCCACTCCTGTTCTGCTATTGCCTTCTGACTTATCTTTTGATGGGTCTTCGGCCACATAGGCTAAGTACTTGAGAGCTTTGGCGTGAAGGTTCGAGCGCATGGTCCTTTCTCTTGATCCTGTTAAGAGTCCTCCTCTTTCGGGCTCTGAGGTTCCAGTGCCGACGACTACAGCATTGCAGGCTCACCCCACTACACTATCGCCTATACCATCGCCCCAGCATCACACTGCTCCGACGATAGGGGCATTATCTCTGCCTCCTACACTACTACTGCATGCATCATAGTCACATAAGAATCAACCCTTTCGTTGTGCAAGAGTACAACATTTCTCGAGTCTGTCGCCCAGAGCTGTATCGGTGCCGTAGCTGTTGCTCTCACGCTCAACACCACACACAGCACATCATACTCAAAACCCCTCTCAACATCAGGATTAGGTCCCAGCACGTAGGTCATCACTGACACTAGGCGCACACCTCCCATTGTCAAGCCAGTGCATCTCATCGCATTGGCTCTGCCATGACAGCAGCCTAAGGAAAAACGAGGCCGTCATGTTGAAAGCGACCACACTCCACTGGGTGAGTCGTTGAGCGTTGTTTTTCCTCTTGTTGTGTCGCTTCTGAGACTCTCGGATCCACGTGCCCCACCAACTCCACTCCCTCCATGGCACAATGTGAGCGCATACTATGATTATCATCGAGCCCCGGGGCATTTGACTGATAATTGCTACACTCTACGGGATGTCATTTAGACTTTGATCGATAGTGGGACTTTTATTGTTGGCACACATGAGTCGGCACCCATATCCATGTCTTTACCCTCACCAGCATCTAGTTCAGCATGCTGTGCACACCCACACACCACCGTTGAGTCGACACGTCATATTGTGTCAGTTTAGCAAGGGCAGCAACAACGGAAAAAGTGACCTTGCAGTAGGAAAATCGACTTCACTTCACTTGGAAAGTCACTGAGTGACATCTTTCCTAAAGTTGCGCCGTTCCTACAGCTATCGGAGGTTCGTCCACCACCGAACTTGCTTCCTAGGTGGTATAAGACAAATTTGTTCTGCTAGTTCCATTGCACCCATGGACATTCAACAAACAAGTGTTTTACTCTCTGGAATGCTGTTCAGGATTTGATTGACAATGGGGACATTGTCGTCAACACACAGAAGGCAGCAAAGACATACACTTGCACCCACACCTGCACATGCTCGTGCACACCCTAGAATAGCCGACCTTACCTTGTCTGAGCCGGCAAGCTCCGAGGATACTGGAACTTCAGGGGTTTATCCTCTCTCTCTCAGTTCTTTCTCGAGGAATCCATCGGGCCTCATTTGCTTAGTTTGTTCTATCTTAGTTTCTATCCGGTAGCACACACGTGTGCTGCTCTTATTCTTGTTCCTCATTAACCTAGTTGGTCCTCTTGTCTTTACTCAGTTCTGTCTGACGATACTTACGTGTGCCACTCTTGTTTTGTTCCACTGTGGGGGGCCTAACCAACAGTTTGCCCACTTGCCATGCACCGATCTGTCCCAGCACGTGCAAATACCCTGGATCAAGTAGGAGACAGTCGTCATAGCAAATATCAACTCCAATAGAGATACAATCTTAATGTCACCAGCAGATTCAGCATTCATAGTGACAATCTTAGTTTCAATAATTGTTTTGATAGCTTTGGTTATATCTTCCTTGATTCCAGTTTCTAGTGGCGTTGGTAGGAGTTACTTTGAACCCCAATGGCATCGACATAACAGCAACAACAAGCACTGGAGTTGTATCTTTTTTCTATTGTTTCCTTTGTTTTTTCTTTTCGCATCACCATATACTGAAACCCCCAAAGGAAAATAAAACAATAGAAAAAGCACAAAAGTTGAAAAAGAAGCAAAGAAAAAAAACACAAAATAGAAAAACATCAAGAACAATTGAAAATAATGGTTTGCTTGCCAATAACCTTCTGCCCGATGATGAAAATTGGGAAAGCTCGCCTAATTCAGAATGGATTATCCCTCCTTAGTTGTCACTACTTAGACAACTAGGTTTGCAAGGGAGCCACCAAACATCAAAGCCAGACGAAATGTCCAAACTCCGCAAGGATCCTGCACCTCCAAGAGGGAGATAAAATGTTAGGGGTGACTGAGAGTGTGAGCCAGAAAAGAAAACATACATTCGCAAGGGCATAAAAGAATAGAGAAGGCAAGAAGGCGAAGACAGAAGTCAGCCCAAGAGTGAGAGACGTGCGTTGTAGATCTACCCTTACCGTACCTTGGAGAGGAGTTGGAGTATGTGCTCTGTAAAATCACACCTTTGAGGGATTGACCCACCCTCTTGCAATAAAGGCCTCCTGATTAGATCGAGTGTTTATTACCTCCAAGTCAAGGTTAGAGTGAAACTGCACATCTATGAGGGACTAAAACAAAAGTCAATGATATTAAAAAGAAAAGCAGGTGTAGGACCTTAAAGAGATTTGACATGGAGCCAAGTCCATTACACTACCTTACAGTGAGTTTGAGTGCCACCACTACCCATTGAGAGCCACCTATGACTTGCGAGTCTCTGTAGTGTCAATTGAGTCGAAGGTGTCGTCCTCCTCTAATAGGCATACAATTGTCCAACCTAATTGAGGGCAAACAAACAGTTGAACTAAACAAGCAAACGATCCAGATAATGAACTCATTGAACAAGCAAAGCAACAAATGCAGATGACCAGCAACTAAAATCACACCTAATCAATAAGGCATGCATTTTTTGATCAAGGTCGCTCTCAAACAACTAGTCTTCTTGTTCACAAAAATAGAGTCCACCACAATAATCATAATCATCACAATTTTGCTTGGATGAATCTCTTTGCTTGAATATTAATTGGTTCAATAGGGTTTTGCCAAGGGCTTTTAGCCAGGGACATTTCAGCTACTCTTTGGTCGAAGTGCATATGCAGTAAGGACACCAGTTAGTGTACGAACTACATGGACTTGTAGAATCAGCAGTGTGACAGCAATTCCTCTGCAACAGTTCAAGTGTGGTAAACATTATTTGGAGAATGTCTGAGGTTAACACAGCCAAGTACAAGTTTGTAGCCAAAACACAATGACACAATAAGTAGCAGAACAGAGAATGGCCCGCCTAAGACAGACTACGATTTATCACATTACATCTTTCCATCTGAATATAGCTTCGGGTAGTGGATGGATATACATGCCTCTAATCAGCAAACAATTGTATCACAGGCCTCTACTAGAATCAGCCTTCACCATTTCAGTGATTCAAAGTACGCCTACAGTCCCAACCTAATCCTCAAGTATTTACATGCTCGAGTGGTGCCCAACACTTCCCAAGGTAGCCTGACTCGATGCCAAAGGCATCCATTTTGCCTTGGTATCTCCTGATCTGACTTCTATTTTCATTGAACATCATTCACCTTGTCTGTTAGGGGCATGTCAGCTGCTTTCTAGCTGGGCTCACACAATCTATTACTTGGTTCATCAAGCGCAAGTCAGTAGTTCTCCGATCAGGACCTACACACCAAATGTTAGCGGAGACCACAACATGGCTATGGACTCCATGCAACAATCCAGAATTTGGCAAATACAATCATGAGAATATCCTAAAGTAGTGCAGCCAAATACAGAGTTATCAAAACACCATGGTTGAGCAGAACACATCTGAGACATACTAGTCGAAGGTAGGCTGGAACCTCAATCAAAGGCCTTTATCAAATTACCACAATCCCTTCAGTCTTCCAAGTACAATACAGGATGGCAGTTGGGTATATATACTTCCAGTCACTAGATGGATGCATTATTTGCTTTGATTAATGACAGTCTCAATTACTCCAATGGTTCAAGGTGCATCTATAGTTACAGTTTGGCTTCCAAGATTCCATACCCTCAAGTGATGCCTGACAAAACACCAACTTACAGTGTAACTGAGCTAGAACCTTCGACCAGGGGCATGTTAGCTGCTCTTTGATCGAAAGTCACGTATCAGATGCTTGACAGAACACCAACATACAGTGTAACTAATTCAGAGCCTTCGACCAGGGGCATGTCAGCTTCTCTTTGATTGAAGGTCACAGACAGAACATCAATTTACTATGTAACTGAACCAGAGTCTTCGACCAGGAGCACGTAAGTTGCTTTGTGGAAAGGGGGATTGTTTTGAGAACGCTTGATGCGAATTATCTTCCAAACGATGGTCAGGTACACATTCTTATAAATAGGTGACATTCATTACGTAGTGGATCCTAAAAAGCGACAACTACAATAGGACATCGCAGCGAGTCAAGCATTAGATCTAGGGCATTGTTGGCCTGTCACAAACATTCTGAATTCATGACGGCGTTGGGCATAGACAACAAATCCTCAGCTGTTTCAACAGATATTCCCCATAGCGGCAACGATCCAGGGTGTACTGATACTTAAATAAGATCCCCTTGGCAAATCCTTTTGGCTAAATAGTAGGTCAGGACCCCTACATCCTTGTATCCCAGCTTCTCGTCCAAGAGGACAGAAGTCAAGGACAGTTTTCCTATTCGTTCCAAGCCATTTTACCTATACATCGACAGCAGTTTGGTTCTATCACTCTTAGCGGTTCCCAACTGTAGCCTGTACACTGGCAGTGACTCAATTCACTCTCGGCAGTTCCCAGCAGCTGCCTGTACATGGCAATGACTTGGCTCACTCTTGGCTATTCCTAGCCACTGCATATAGTCAGTAGCGACTCGGTTCACTCTTCGCGGTTCCCAACTGCTGCCTGTACACCGGTGGCGACTCAGTTCACTCTTGGAGGTTCCCTGTTGCTGCCTGTACACTAGCAGCGACTCAGTTCACTCTTGGCAGTTCCCAGCTGCTGCCTGTACACCAGCAGTGACTCGATTCACTCTTGGTGGTTCCTAGTCATAGCTTGTACACCGGTTGCGACTCGGTTCACTCTTGGCGGTTCCCAGCCGCTGCTTGCACACCGGTAGTGACTCGGTTCACTCTTGGCAGTTCCCAGCCGCTGCCTGTATGCCAGCAGTGACTCGGTACACTCGTGGTGGTTCCCAGCCGCTGCCTGTACATCGACAGCGACTCAATTCACTATTGGCGGTTCACAGCCGCTACCTGTACACCGGCAGCGACTCGGTTCACTCTTGGCAGTCCGCAGCCGCTACCTGTACACCGGCAACAACTCAGTTCACTCATGACGGTTCCCAGCCATAGCCTCCACACCGGCAGTGACTTGATTCATTCTTGGCGGTTCTCAGCCGCTACTTGTACACCGGCAGCGACTTGATTCACTATTGGTAGTTTCCAACAGCTGCCTGTACACTAGTAGTTACTCAGTTAACTCATGGCGGTTCCCAACCATTGCCTGTACACCAGTAGTGACTCGGTTAACTCATGGCGGTTCCCAGCTGCTGCCTGTACACCAGCAGATACTCGGTTCACTCCTGGCGGTTCCCAGTCGCTGCCTGTACACCGGCAACGACTCTGTCCACTCTTGGTGGTTCCCAGCCGCAGCCTGTACATCGGCAGTGACTCGGTTCACTCTTGGTGGTTTGCAGCCGCTGCCTGTACGCCAGCAATGACTCGGTTCACTCTTGGCAGTTCCAAGCCACTGCATGCACATCGGTAGCGACTCGGTTCACAAGTGGCGGTTCCCAGCCGCTAAATATACACCAGCAGCAACTCGGTTCTCTCTTGGCGGTTCCCAGCCACTGCCTGTACACCGATAGTGACTTGTTTCACTCTTGGTGCTTCCAAGCCACTGCCTAAACACCGGCAGCGACTCAGTTCTCTCTTGGTGGTTTCCAACCGCTGCCTGTACACCGGCAGTGACTCGGTTCACTCTTGGTGGTTCCTAGCCACTGCCTGTTCACCAGTAGCGACTCGGCTCACTCTTGGCGGTTCCCAGCTGTTGCCTATACACCGACAGCGACTCGGTTCACTCTTGGCGGTTCCCAGCCACTGCCTGTACACCAGCAGCGACTCAGTTCACTCTTGGCGGTTCCCAGCCACTGCATGTTCACTGGCAGCAACTCAGTTCACACTTGGCGGTTCCCAGCTACTGCCTGTACACCATTAGTGACTTGGTTCAGTCTTGTCGATTCCTAGCCGTTGCTTGTACACAGGTAGTGACTCGGTTCACTCTTGACGGTTCCCAGTCGTGGCCTGTACACTGGCAGCGACTCGGTTCGCTCTTGGTGGTTCCCAACCATTGCTTGTACATCGGCAATGACTCAGTTCACTCTTGGCGGTTCCTAGCCATTGCCTGTACACCTGCAGTGACTCGGTTCACTCTTGGCAGTTCCCAGCCCCTACCTGTACACCGGCATCAACTCTGTTCACTCTTAACGGTTCCTAGCTACTACCTGTACACAAGCAATGACTAGATTCACTCTTGGCGGTTCTCAGCCGCTGCTTGTACACTGGCAGCGACTCGATTTACTCTTGGCGGTTCCCAGCAGTTGTCTGTACACCAGTAGTGACTCAGTTCACAGATGGCGGTTCCCAACCACTGCCTGTACATCGACAAATACTTGGTTCACTCGTCACGGTTACCAGCCACAGCCTGTACACTAGCAACGACTCGGTTCACATTTGAGGGTTCCTAACCGTTGCCTGTGAACTGGTAGTGTCTCGGTTCACTCTTAGTGGTTCCCAGGCAATGCCTGTACACCGGCAACGACTCTGTTCACTCATGGCGGTTCCCAACTACTGCTTGTACACCAACAGTGACTTGGTTCACTCTTGGCGGTTCCTAGCCATTGCTTGTACACCGGCAGCGACTCAACTCATTGTTGGCTGTTCCCAGCCACTGCCTGTAAACCAGCAGCGACTCGGTTCACTCTTTGCGGTTCCCAGTCGATGCTCGTACAATGACAGTGACTCAGTTCACTCTTGGCAGTTCCCAACGCTACCTGTACAACGGCAATGTCTCGGTTCACTCTTGGTGGTTCCTAGCCATTGCTTGTACACCTGCAACGACTCGATTCAGTCTTAGCGGTTCCCAGACGCAACCTGTACACAAGCAGCAACTCTGTTCACTCTTGATGGTTCCCAGCCGTTGCTTGTACACCGGTAGTGACTCGATTCACTCTTGGCGGTTCTCTGCTGCTGCTTGTACATTGGCGGTGACTAGATTCACTCTTGGCGGTTCCCAGCCACTGCCAGTAAACGGGCAGCGACTCAGTTCACTCTTGGCGGCTCCCAGTCGATGCCTGTACAATGTCTCGATTCACACTTGGTGGTTCCTAGCCATTGCCTGTACACCTGCAGCGACTCGAATCACTCTTAGCGGTTCCCAAATGCTAGCTGTACACAAGCAGCAACTCTGTTCACTCTTGACGGTTCCCAGCTGCTGCCTGTACACCGGCAATGACTCGGTTCACTCTTGGCGGTTCCTAGTCATTGCCTGTACACCTGCAGCGACTCGGTTCACTCTTAGCAGTTCCCAACCGCTACTTGTACACCGGCAGCAACTCTATTCACTCTTAACGGTTCCCAGCTGCTACCTGTACACAGGCAATGACTAGATTCACTCTTGGCGGTTCTCAGCCACTGCCTGTACACTGGCAGCGACTCGATTCACTCTTGGCGGTTCCCAGCAGTTGCCTGTACACCAGTAGTGACTCGGTTCACAGATGGCGGTTCCCAACCACTGCCTATACATCGAAAGATACTCGGTTCACTCGTGGCGGTTACCAGCCATAGCCTGTACACTAGCAACGACTCGGTTCACATTTGGGGGTTCCTAACCGCTGCCTGTGCACTGGAAGTGTCTCGGTTCATTCTTGGTGGTTCCCAGCCAATACCTGTACACCGGCAACAACTCTGTTCACTCATGGCGGTTCCCAACTACTGCCTGTACACCAGTAGTGACTTGGTTCACTCTTGGCGGTTCCTAGCCATTGCTTGTACACCGGCAGCGACTCGACTCATTCTTGGCGGTTCCCAGCCACTGCCTGTAAACCAGCAGCGACTCGGTTCACTCTTTGCGGTTCCCAGTCGATGCTCGTACAATGACAGTGACTCAGTTCACTCTTGGCAGTTCCCAACGCTGCCTGTACAATGGCAATGTCTCGGTTCACTCTTGGTGGTTCCTAGCCATTGCCTGTACACCTGCAGTGACTCGATTCACTCTTAGCGGTTCCCAGACGCAACCTGTACACCAGCAGCAACTCTGTTCACTCTTGATGGTTCCCAGCCGCTGCCTGTACACCGGTAGTGACTCAATTCACTCTTGGCGGTTCTCTGCTGCTGCTTGTACATTGGCGGTGACTAGATTCACACTTGGTGGTTCCCAGCCACTGCCTGTAAACCGGTAGCGACTCGGTTCACTCTTAACGGCTCCCAGTCGATGCCTATACAATGACAGCGACTCAGTTCACTTTTGGCGGTTCCCAACCACTACATGTACACCGACAATGTCTCGATTCACTCTTGGTGGTTGCTAGCCAATGCCTGTACACCTGCAGCGACTCGATTCACTCTTAGCGGTTCCTAAACGCTTGCTGTACACCAGTAGCAACTCTGTTCACTCTTGACGGTTCCCAGCCGCTGCTTGTACACCGGTAGTGACTTGATTCAATCTTGGCGGTTCTCAACCGCTGCCTGTACATTGGCAGTGACTCGGTTCACTCTTGGCGGTTCCCAGCCGCTGCTTTTACACCAACTATGACTTGGTTTACACTTGGCGGTTCCTAGCAATTGCTTGTACACCAACAGCGACTCGATTCATTCTTGGCAGTTCCCAACCACTACTTGTACACCGGCAGAGACTCGGTTCACTCTCGACGGTTCCCAGTCGTCGCCATTACACCGACAGCGACTCTGTTCAGTCTTGGTGGTTCCCAACAGCCGCCTGTACCCCGGCAATGACTCGGTTCACTCTTGGTGGTTCCTAGTCATTTCCTGTACACCTGCAGCGACTCAGTTCACTCTTAGCAGTTCCCAGCCGCTACCTGTACACCGGCAGCAACACTGTTCACTCTTAACGGTTCCCAGCTGCTACCTGTACACAGAAAATGACTAGATTCACTCTTGGCGATTCTCAGCTGCTGCTTGTACACTGGCAGCGACTCGATTCACTCTTGGCGGTTCCCAGCAGTTGCCTGTACACCAGTAGTGACTCGATTCACAGATGACGGTTCCCAACCACTGCCTGTACAACGATAGATACTCGGTTCACTCGTGGCGGTTACCAGCCATAGCCTGTACACTAGCAACGACTTGGTTCACATTTGGGGGTTCCTAACCGCTGCCTGTGCACTAGCTCAGTTCACTCTTGGTGGTTCCCAGCCAATGCCTGTACACCGGCAACGACTCTGTTCACTCATGGCGGTTCCCAACTACTGCCTGTACACCAGCAGTGACTTGGTTCACTCTTGGCGGGTCCTAGCCATTGCTTGTACACCGACAGCGACTCGACTCATTCTTGGCGGTTCCCAGCCACTGCCTGTAAACCGGCAGCGACTCGGTTCACTCTTTGCGGTTCCCAGTCGATGCTCGTACAATGACAGTGACTCGGCTCACTCTTGGCTGTTCCTAACGCTGCCTGTACACCGGCAATGTCTCGGTTCACTCTTGGTGGTTCCTAGCTGTTGTCTGTACAGTTGCAGTGACTCGATTCACTCTTAGCGGTTCCCAGACGCAACCTGTACACCAGCAGCAACTCTGTTCACTCATGATGGTTCCCAGCCGCTGCTTGTACACCAGTAGTGACTCGATTCACTCATGGCAGTTCTCTACCGCTGCTTGTACATTGGCGGTGACTAGATTCACTCTTGGAAGTTCCCAGCCACTGCTTGTAAACCGGCAGTGACTCGGTTCACTCTTGGCGACTCCCAGTCGATGCCTGTACAATGATAGCGACTCAGTTCACTTTTGGCGATTCCCAACCGTTACATGTACACCGACAATGTCTGTTGGATACTAAAGCTTCTCTAGAGGGGGGGTGAATAGAGATTTTCCGGTTTTAATTAACTCTTTGTAATTTATTATGCAATCTGAAAGTACTTAAGATTTAGCATACAAACATTCAATCACAAAGA
>JAMKQA010003501.1:0-16075 GCA_024699735.1 Posidonia australis
TTATTATGCAATATTATTGCATCAACACTTGACCCGACATACGAGCGATATTTCTGAGCATTAGGACACACCCCTACACATCATGCACCCATATTTTTAGACACCACACGCATTAGCATGGCATGGCATATCGCCCTCGAGCGTACAGCAAAGGCTGCAAAGTCGACATTCCATAAGCAAAAGAGAGACCAATAGAAGACCGATTTATCGGACGTACGAGGGTGCCTAACACCTTCCTCGTACGTAACAGGGATCCTTACCCGCATTTCTGGTTTGCGCAGACCCTTTTTTATTTGTTCTGCATGATTTTTCATGTTTTATATGGTTTTCCTCGTCTTCCATTTGAATAGACTAGGTGGCGACTCCTGCATTTTGCATTATTTTATTTTTACCGTAGCTTTGCCGACTTTGAAACACACATATATATTTGTTGCCATCCTCGACGGCATGGTTACAGATGGCAAGAGACTAAAACATGATGAAATACTAACAAGTGAATGTCTTTTATCATTAGTTTCCAATCATGGCAAATCATGGGTTCATGGCTGAAGATACTTGCATGAGATTCTAAAGCATAAGAAATGAGTGTGTGAGCTTAGTCATTATATGCATATAATGGATACATGAAGAACATATCTACTGCACAATTCCTAGTATATACGTACATGAATCATGGTTCCTTGAGTAAAGAAATAGAAAAGGAAAACAACTCATAGGAATAACAAAGTGCAGATTTTTATCATAAAGATTTACATGTAGAGTATCTTGCATAGGAAACAAACAATCTTATCATAGGACTCTCATGTAAATAGCAAAAATCAGATTATATATGAAGTCTAAGGCATGCTTTATCCAATGCAAGAACTAAGATTTAAAAATGAAAACAAGAAGAGAGGAACCTACCTTGTTTAAGGTGTTTCTTCTTAGAGAACCTAAGATAATATGATCCTTGTTGCTTTGGAAGGACTGAAGATGTTTTGGAATGCAAGGGAATATTCCAGAAAACAAGAATAGGTTGCTGAAAAGAGTATATGGCTTGCTCAAGATGCTTTCTTAGATCAAGATTGCCGAATCAATGTTTTCTAACCTCTCCTAATGGTTGCCTATAGGGGTCCTTATATAGGATTTCTCAAGGGTAACTCCTAAGGAATACAAGCAGTCTCATAAACGAAAAGCTTGAGAAGATTCCATGGCATATTCATTGGCAAAGGTTACAAACATGGGAGGTGGAAAACTAGCAGCCAGTAGCCTGAAAAGGGATTGTGCGCCAGCTTGGTGTGCCAGGTAGATGCGTCGGATAGGTGCACCTGGTTAGTGCTCCAGCTAGGTGTGCCACTGTAGTGCTCCTGCTCGGTACTCCAAACAGGTGCTCCACATTGGTGCTCTAACTTGGTGCTCTTCCCTACTTGTTTGAATTTCTAGTCGGGCTGCAGGCCTGTTATAGGTTTATGGTCGGTTTAGCTAATGGGATTAGGTTTGCTACATCCAAAGCAACATCTGGAAAGCTTATCTATGAGTCACCTCAAAATCGAGGTGTCTACAGTCAGTGGTCTAAAACTATCTAAAATACCACACCTTCATGGTACTAAACAACATTGTAAATAAAAATAAGTAAAAAAAAAATAAGCAAGTCCATTGATTAGTAAGCACCATTGTATCCAAATCTTGAACTAGAAGTTGAATGACATGGCTTTATCGAATGCATCAAGATACATATTCAACTACTTCACTCGTTGTTTCAGAGGTTATATCTCCACCTAGAACTCCCACACAGTGTATTTCTTGGAACTCATCATTGCAAATGTCCACAACTCTGAACTGGAATCCACACCATCCTTACGAAGTAACTCCGTACACTTTGCTATGGTTAAAGATTTCTTTTTTTGTTAGAAAGTTCAAAAATAAATGACCCGACTGAATCCATATAGCTTTAGGCCATCTAGTTGTTGGTGAGCTTGGCCCTTTTGTATTTATTGTACTTAGATGCCATGGATGATGGTTTGCCGTTGGCTCTAAGGGACTCGACGTCTAAGTTCAACACTTTGGTGTTGTCATTAAGCTGTAGAGGGGGAAATGAGACAGTGTTGTCATCATTGTTAGCTCCAGTAGTCTTTGTAGCAGTAACGAAAGAACCAAGAATGAACGCATGCTCCTTAGTTGCGATATTACCATCAAACAATTTCTACAATTGCTCTGCAAACTTTATGCCATTGTACCTAAACTTCTCGCACTAAAGGTCATGCTACAAAGAGAATGAAATGCATGTAGTTACAAAACAACATTTGATGCAAACATTTAATAGAGTTGACTATATATATATATATATATATATATAAAATCTAGAGAGGCCGCCTCACTTTTGTATGTGAGGCCTATAATCTTAACCGTTGATATTGAATCACATGTTTACATCCAAGTTATCCAAAAATTCATTGAAAAGCAACTAAATTATGGTACTAAGTCAGCCCAATTTTCAAAACATCATGTATAGTTCCTACATTCATTTCATTCCATTCAAAACGGAAAATAGTGAATGTACCTTGAAAGTGCAAACAAAACTCACACCTCTTCCTTCTTACACCTACAATCCTGACGACGAGCATGCATGAGGCATGGCACGATTTACTGTCGAGGGTGGTGGCATAATTGTGAAGATTACAAATGTTATTGTGTTGTTTTTAGCATTTTGCCCTTCTGAGGGTCCCACACATTCACAAATCACAATATGCTAATTAAGATATTGACACAACACAGCGAATCAAGGAAAAACCACAAACACAGCAAGAGGAAGACAACCATAAATCCATCATGATTGCCTAATAAATATACTTACAATCACAGGTAATCAAGTTCTAATTCACCTAAAATACACTTAAATGGGAATCAATTCTTGATACAAAAACTTACATTATTTCTGAATTCTAAACTAACAAAACGCATCCACTCTGCGGTGGTAACATGTGTAGGTGAAACGTGCGGCCAATCTACGGTTGATATACACGCTAATGATACACACACCTAATCTGCGGTTGGTATACGCAAAAGTCTTCTACAGGCCTTGGATATTAAAGCCACGCAAGCAACCACTATTTTGGCATTAGGTTGAGTATATTCTATCATTTGTTAAGAACACCAAATGATCTTTCAATTACATTCCTTAGTGACGAATGCATTTGGTTGAAGTATTCTTCCTTCTCCTTAGGTTGTAAGCTCTGAAACTGGACAACATGGTACCTTATTGTTCAATACAGCACAAGATAATCTTTCATATTCAGATATCTAACGTCCACAAGGTAGTATTTATCTAGATTTTAATATATGTATAAATACTTAGTTATGTGATTGTCTAAACACAACAAAATTTTGATGTCAGAATTAAAGTAAAAAAAATTGACCTCTAAGTGGGTGAGGGAAATTGTATTTGGGATTAGATTTTGCATGGTTAAGGACCTTCCAATCATGGGTAGTGCCCTTCCAACCAGCAGATACAAACATGAATCTTATTCTGAAGTTACACACTCCAAGAACATTTTAAGTTGTTTGCCTATGGTCCCTTTCACACTTGAATGCAAGATGTGATTTCTTTTCTACCAGGCATCTTAAAAAAATGACATGAACTTTCCATTCAAGTGTTCTTTAATGTAAGAACGAGTTTATGTTAGGTATTCCTTAGGACGTATCGAATCTGATGCTCAAGTTATGATAACATTTAGCAAACGTTGTAGACACTTGCTTATTGTCTGCCCGAGATGTTGCAAGTTGTATTAGAGAATCCTATTTCTATGAGCATGACTAATTGTTTGGAGAAAAAATCGTAATTGTTTCTCAATTGTAATCCAACAACTATCTGACAATAGATTTATCTCTTTAAGAGTATTATAGAGAGATCTGAAACTATTTCGCATTATTCTACAACTATCAAAGTACAATCTCCAATGGCCATTTAATATATTATTAACCATGCCAACACCTGTAAATTCCGCATTGTGTACGACTTGCCATAAAGGGTACGTAATTTCAAACTATTTTCTCATTTCATTGTATAAATATACAAAGAACTCAAATTCGTCCTTTGAGTCTATTTCACCATTTAAATCATAAATATTAGTAGGATTGCTAAAGTCAAACATTATTATTAACAATGATTGTGTATTCAGTTAGCTGCAAGATTTATAACATAAGGAAAACACATTAATTTCAGACAAGAAAAAAAACCTATTACTCGTGGCATCTAATTGGTTAGATTAATCTGAACAGAAATAATGAGAAATGACAAAAAAAAGGAGGAAACTTGTTTACATTATAGCATATGTATAAGGACTAAATAGCAAAATAAATCAGTGATCTACTACTTATAGCATATACATAGGGACTGAACAAAATAGATTAGCGACATGTATATTCTTTTTTGTAAATTAGGATAACAGTAAATAACAATATATATATTCTTTTTCATAAATTAGGGTATATTATAACTTGTATAATCTTTTTCATAAATTAGGATAAAATGAGTAAACAACACCTAATTGAATCATCATTTTAATGTTAATAATAGAAATAGTCAGCCCTCAATAATAAAATACCTTCAAGAAGAATTAGTAGAAAAAAACAACACAATAAAAAATGAGAATATAAATAGAAAACTAACTACCCAGAACAAATTCCTTTCTTTTATTTATTTTCGAAGAAGCAATCTAATAATAAGCAACTTGAAAAGATAACGAGAAGCTGAGAAATCAAAAAGTACTTATTCAGAATGGTCAGTAATGACTTGATGTCATTTGCCTTTTTTTTTTCTTATCACTTGATGGTTATTGTTAGAATGAGTTGGTATGAAACTAGTTTTAGATCTGAAATTCTTTGCTGGGATGTTATTGCAATAAATTGTTGGCTATATATAGGTTTATGATTAAACATATTCAAGTTATTGAAACAATGAAAGATGCATTGCTATGTCAGTAAAATACTTTCTTGCTATATAACATATTTATGCTATAATAGCAAAATAATAATCTTCTTCACACAATAATATGAAAAAGAAGAAGGAAAATTTGTGATATGAAAGGAAAAATCCTAATATCAGTAAAATGAGGTTGATCCCATGCTATATGCAGTAAAAGAAGGTTGATCCCTTTCTAACATGAGAAGCAAGGAAAAACCCTAACTTGTGATATAAAAGCAAGAAGACAATTGACCTCTATTGAGAACGAAAGGTAAACACTTAGGCCTTTTGGTTTGTAGAAGATGACAATGTCATTGTGTAAATGATTTTTTTACCTGATTTTTACACCCGCTTCAACCCAACACCTGCTGCCACCTGCTCCCACATTCCTTCATCTACAATGGGTGAAGTGACATCCAATGGCTCTCCTCCAATGATAGCAGGACCATTTGCATGGAGAACCATATCTTTGTGGGAGCTGGAGCGACTAGAGTGGCCAAACAAACACAACCATGGTATACAAGCACAGATACCAATATCTACATCAGTCTGAATTCTTTTCCCAAATAAGGATTCGTGCACAAATCAACTCTTATAGACTACAGGCATTTCTTTTAGACAGGTCTACAGGAATGTTCCAAGGTAGATCAATGATATCATACATCGATAGTTTAATTATCCTTTTGGGGTCCAACATTGTTGACGCGTCCTCTTCAATGAACCTCTCTTGCCTTTTTTATCATTGTAATGAATGATGCATGGAGAGAGATTCCTGTATCAGGTCCGTCATAACTTAATTTATTAGTAATTTAGCAAATTACGACTAAATCTTTGTTTGTAGTAATCCCACATGCACATTCCTAAGAGCAGGATTGATGCCTTGTACATAGAAGATGACACAGGCTTGACGTAACGTATCCATAGTCATCAGGATTGTTAGAATAAATGGGTTAGCACTTTCAAGTTGCAAGGGCTGGGGAAAAGGCAGATGCTAGCTAATGATAAGGAGGACATTAAAAGGAAACAAGAACTACAACCAAAATTTTGAAATGCTGAGGACTCATGATGTTGATACCCAAGTAAACTAATAAAGTTTATCACTGAAATTGTGATGGTCCTTGGCTAGAGTGACAAACATAAGCGACTTCTCCAACCAGTTATCATGAACATCAAGTCGAACGTGGTATTACCCTGATAAGAACCAACATGAATTTTTAGTGGTGTTACCATAGACAAAACAAATGTGTGAAAAAGACTAGGATACGCAAAGACTAACACTTAAAGGATTAGAATTTAAAATAAATAAATAAAAGAACATCGTGAGGAAAATTTAGGTAACATCTACACGGAATTAACATCATTCCTTGTTACTCTATCACTCTCTACAAGGCAGATGAAAAGATTTATCTACAGCTCAGGACCCCAGGAAGGGGTTTTTACCAGGAATTTATCCATGGAAAAGACAACATAGGTAGTTGAAGGTTAAGCCCCCTTAACATATGGAGAGAAGCAAAATCGAGGGAACAGTAGTGCTTCACTCCAATTCTCTGGCAAAATCTATATTGTCGACAAAGACCTGCAGGGAATAGCAAATTAGAAGCAGTGCTGTGTTTTTCCAAAGAAAATCTTCATTCATAGAGGGTAAAATTTAAGTCGTTTTGTAAAACTTTATCGTATCATATGAGGGAAAATACATTTTTTCAAGGGGTCATATGAGGGTAAATATACTGTTATACTGATGACGATAAATAATTCATAGATAAATACGTTTCATTCAACTAATTTGTTTCTAGCAAAATAGTTGCAGAAAACACCTTTTTTTTTAAAGAATATATATGAGTAAGTCTTCTCATCAATAAGATGCTTTTCAATAACTCTAAATACACTCAACCTCTAGTCCTCTACGCACCACTGCCCTTTTTGTAAATAAACAGTACCAAATAGCTAAAGAAAGGAGAGAGCAGCCATACCGTTTTCCAGCCATCTGGATCCAAGCAGGCAGTAATCTTGGTGCCAATTCCAGGCAATGGCCCAGGTTCACGTGTTATCTTTCCTCCACACAGTTTTATGGCTTCTGCAGTTTTATACACATCATCCGTGCCAATTGCAATCTGAAGAGACAAAAACAAGCAGCAGATAAAGAGTTAGGCAATCTGAAGAGACAAAAACAAGCAGCAGATAAAGAGTTAGCTGCTCAAATGCTCAGTTACAAGGGCTACATTAATTTAACTACAAGTCCAGGACAAAGGAAGAATCAGAAATGAAATGAATTTAGTTTAACTGTTAAGCCATTATATACCAAAATTTGAATTATTCACCTGTGCATAACCGGCTCCTTTATCATATTCTGTAATACCATAGTTGTAGGTCAATTCCAAAACTGCATTTTTATCTTCGGGTCCATATCCCATCATGGCTATTGTATACTGAAGATAGCATAAGTTAAATATCAAACAAAATGTAAACAAGGCTAAAATAACTAGCACAAAGAAAAAAACTTAACAAAAACAAATAAAATCATTCAACAAAACAAGGACGACATGGTTAAATAAATCCTTAAATCTTAAATCAGAACTCTGAAGGTACCATTCTTCATTTTTACAACTTGCCAGGAAAAGATTATTTTTCCTCTGTAAGAAAGGAATGTTACATGACTCTCCTTTGTAAACATCAAAAACATCAGTACTGCTAATGTCTAATGGGTCCATCAAATGGTCAAGCACAAAGACTAGAAGGATTTCAAGTTCCAAACAACATAGAGAAAACTAATCATAACAATTTCTCCATGCATTTCGGAAAGTCAGATACTAAAATTACCTGTTACAAGTGATTAGACTTTATATCTGCTAAATATCATGACTTCACATTCACTTTGAGTCTTATCACCAACCTTAGGGCATTTGATGAAGTTTCTAGTGGTCAAGTCTTTGAAGAAAAAGTGTTGCACTGTGGGAACCGTCTGATCATCTTGACAATGAATGTGGTATGACTAACTAAACGAAGGAGACAATGTCAAGAAGATTGCAGTGAATAAATACGTGTAGGCGAAAAGAGATCAAAAACCTGAGAAGATGTAAAAGGGAAGCAAGAAATATAAAAATCCCAAGTGAGAACTCAAATAAATAGATAGAGATGGGGAAACGAGAAAAAGGAATATGTGGAGAAGCAGAGATCATGCTGACAAAATGACAATTTTGGAGAAGCACACAACCACAATAAAGTAAGGCACATCTAGTTGGGACAGAAGTTGCAATGTACCCAGCAATCCAGTAATCCAGCAGGAAGGCATTCTTAATAAGGTTGTTGGAGGTTAACATGTCAGTGTATTCTAACATCAATAGATTTATTTATCCGTTTATGTAATCAACTTTGATTAGCTTGTGATTGACAACCCTTTTGATCTTTGCCACCGGTGAGATAAAACATAGTATAACAATGTAATGTGATTCTGCAACCACAAATTTTTCTGCTAACCACCACGTAAGAAAAAAAGGTATAACAATGTAACGTGACCCTTCAACCCACGCATTCAACTGCCAACCCCCTTTTGAAGGACAATATGCAAATACTAAAGTACAAAATGATAGTAATCATACAAGCTGACTCAAAAAAAAGTTACCATGTATTCAGGACTGTCCCTTTTACGAAGAAGCTCCATTCCAAAAGCCTATGAAAACCAAGAAAGCACGAACTCAATTTTTAGCATTAGCAACAATAAGAAAATAATTACCTCCCAAACAATAACTAAACACTTCACAATTTTTCTATTGTACTCACCTTCTCGTAGAAATTTATGGCACGATTCAGATCCCCAACGCGAAGCATCACTTGGCATAAAGGCTCTGGTGTAGGCCCCCTTTCCAAAAGCTCAAATTTGTAGCCATCGGGATCTTCTATAAAGGCAATGACAGTCTTACCACCTTTCACAGGACCAGGTTCCCTGGTCACCTTCCCACCTTTTGCTTTGATAAGCTCAACTGTTTTCGTAACCTAATATAAAAATCAAGTAAATAACAACAAAAATATGAATTAAATGAGCCAAAACCAGTACTACTTAGGGGTTGACACCCAGAAAAATATATATTGCTTAAAAACAATCACAAATACACACAACAAAAACTACTTGATTACCAGAGAAAAGAAAATCCAAATAACAAGAGGATAGTTACAAGTTTAGAAAGTACGTAAAAATGATCTCAAAGTCAAACAGGAATTTCTTCATTGAATTGTTCATGTTTACCCTTTTTCAAGAACAAAGAAATAAAAGAAGACCACTAGACCCAGGGAAAAAATTGTTCCATCATTCATTAGAATTTTTTTTTTATTCTATCATTCTAAAACATAGATGATAGATGCTTCAGTATAACGGTTTAAAAGGCTACACATACATAATAGATGCTTCGGCACAATTGTTTAAAAGTTATCTTTTAGTTTGAAATTCTAAGTAATTGGAACTGATTCCCCTTTATTATGACACTGGTGTGGAATGGCCCTAAATTATCATTGTATGCAGTGACAGTTACATGTCCAATGAGAACCAAAACCAAAGGTCATACAAGTTTCCATTTGCACATGAAGGGTGGCCTTCAATTAGAAAACATTTCATTTATCAATATCGAAAATTATTAGAAAGAAAATAAAACAGCAATATGTGAAAACCAGCATTTAATAGCACAAAGAACTGCAACTTGTGTGACAGAATCTTACATCCTCGACAGCAATACCAAAATGACCAAATCCTGTTCCAATATCATAGCTGTCAACTCCATAGTCTGCCCATTGAAAGATAGTATAAAATTAGTTGTTCAACAATATGCAGGTCTATGCATTGAGGGTGGTTCACTCTTCTATCGATTGAATTAAAAAACTGTGCGGTACTGGATCAAAACATACTAGACATACAGTTCTTTAACAGCTTACGACAATTCATTGATTTTGATGGTAAATACTAGGAGAAAAATGTCTGAAAAATGAAGCATGATATCCAGGGTGCTTACTATATGTCAGTTCAACAACAAAATGGGAGTCTTCAGGTCCAAATCCAAGGAAAGCATTCGTGTATCTTTCCTCTGGTATATCACGCTTTCTCAGCAGCTTCATTCCCAAACACTCCGTGTAGAATCTGCAGTCATCACACAGCACAATAAGCTCAGGAAGAAAAAGAAACACTGACGTCCTCGTAAAATTGTGAAGAAGCATACTTTATCGTCCTCTCAAGGTCTCCGACACGATAAACAACATGAAGTGGCCTCCTTTTGTCATTCTTCACCCACTGTAAGATATCCTCTTGGCTCACAGCAGTGCCTGCTTGTGTCATGTTGGCAACAGTACTAGCCTCTATTCTACTGCGTCCGTCTGCTCTCCGCAACTTCAATCTTGTTATTCCAAACAAATGAGAATGTGGAATAGCTGCAAATAAAAAAAACAGCAATCAGGAAATCATAACAGAAAAGAGATGCCCAACTTTTCATGCATGAATTCAAGAAAATTCAACACCATAACAATGGATTGGAGCACAGAGAATCAAACCAACAGAGACCACCATCTCGAAAAAGACAAAGAAACCAATCTTTCCGGAAGAACTCAAAACACAGCCAAAACCCAAGCAAAAAAAACAAACATTTTTATTACATATTTTCAAAATCCATGGGAAAGCAACTTCCGGTAACATGGTCAGAACCCCAAAATCCCGGACCAACAAATCCTACGAGAAAAAACACAACAAAACAAAACGGACGAACGCACACAAAACACAACGACCACAACAACGACGACCACCACCACCACCAACAACAACAACAACAAAAGATCCGGTCTTTCTGCAGGAACCGAGGAGAACCCACCATTCCAACGGTGGAAGAGCGCGAACTGACGAGATCGGGCGGGTACCACGGAGGACGAGGATGGCAACCGGGAGTGGACGAGAACAGGGGAGAGCGACGCCGGACGGAGGGAGGCCGCGAGTTGCAGAGACGAAGACGCCGTGGCCATCGGAATTATCCTCACCATCACCACCTCTCCTCGAGCTTAAGCTTGGGGTCGAGGTTTCTCTCTCAATGAAGTGGGAGTTCAGAGTTCTGGAGGTTTCTGTATTTCTCTCCTCCTCCTCCCCTTCCGCCGCTGGCTCTCTTGCTCAAGTAGTGGGCCCTCCTAATCGGATATTTGAGGTCCGGCATCCCCATCGATTCGGGTAAACAGATGTCTGCTTTGAGATCCGCTCAGGTCTAGCTCGAGTCGGTATGAACTCGTTCGGGTTTGGTGAGATGGACGTGAGATCGGATTCGTAGTTTATGTGAGTTCGGTATGAAAATCCTTTCCTTATTCGGATTAAATGACCACCCGTTTAAAAGGTCTGCCCTGTGATCATGGCTTCTGGGCTGGTACTGGGCTCCAGCTCGATTCCTCACAATAGGTGAAAATAAAGTTTCCCCTATACCATGCTTATCCATTTAATCAGCTTATTAAAGAGGATAGGGAGGAAGTACATGCAACCTTACTTTAAATGTTTTCTGTACGTATCATCATTCTCATCGTCCAATTTATTGATTAAAATATAACCCTTCTTTGTGGTTGCACATGAAAATGTATTGTTGGGCTTAGACAGAACATAAATGGGCTGCCTAGTACTGAGCACATGTTTTGTTCCTCCAACTGCCATCTTCTTCTTTGGAGTCATTAATTTAATCAAGTCATCACCATGCCACCCACATGGTTGTGAGGAATTGCAAGAAAAACCTTCCTTGTCTGTCCCAACAATAAATGTAGGTTTTTTCCCTTATTTTGACCATTGGTATGTACATATTTGAAAATCTGACTTGAATATTGTTTATTTTTTTGTAAACGGTAATTAATATATATTACATTCAAACACATGACTATGAGAAACCACCACCAAGTGATGTAATATATATGATGTCCGTGAGAGTTGAACTTCCGACATCTCGTACAACTACAAAAAGATTTCACCACTAGACCAAGTGTCCACAGACTGTCTTGAACATTACTGAAAGTACATATTTTTTATTCGACATGTTGATTGGACAAACAATGTACAAGGATGGTTTATGCCGTCCACCGCTGGTTTCTAAACGTAGTAAATATATTAATCAAAAAAGCTTAACATGAGTACCACTGTCAAGAGAAAGTCCTCAAGAGTAACAAAATATTACAATACCAACTTGTAATAGCATATCTATCCTGAAAGATAGTTAAAAAGAGAAGAGAAAATAGAGAAAACAAGGCAACCACATTCCTCCCTAAACACTCCATCCCTATTAGTGAGCATTATCTTTTCATGTGCCTCATTCAACATTTGCTTGACCCAAAGTGTTGCTATAATAATCCCAGTTGAGTTCCATGGATCTAAAGACTAAAGATACAACTAAGACAGCTGCACCATATCTAGAAGTTCCATGATCTAACGAAAAGGAAGTTAGAAAATATGTATGGTAGATTCCTCTTAATGATCTAGCATTACATAAAAAAAAAATTCCATATAACTCAAGATATCGTACAATGGTAGAAAATATGTAAGGCAGATTCCTCTTAATAGCCACAAATTTCACAAGGGAATAGACAATGTAAACCTTTTTTAAGCAAATTGATCCGAGTCAAGATCTTATCCTTAATTGTAAACTAAGTAAAAATCTTAACCTTAAAGGAGGGTACACATTTTCCTAATGTATAACCTCCTGTCATTGAGGATTTCATAACAGCTCTTAGTTGTAAACGAGTTTGATCTGGAGAGAGATCAAGTAATAGAGTCTGCTGTAGTAAAAGATTGGTGGAATTGATGATATTACCCAGTTGAGATAGTAGCATAGAAAAATAGTTAGGGTTGGACTTAAATAAGCAAGCACCTAAATAAGGAAAAGATGAAACCATCTTAGCAAGAGATCATTTTTTGTACTTCGTAAGATTATAAAAGTCTGGAAAAATCAATTTCAATGTCGTCTAGTCATATCATTTGTTTCCCTAGAATAAAATAGATTGACCATTATGAATTGAGAAGCTATTGAAATTATTAATAATCATAAAGCTTGATTTTGACTCTTTCAATAGAGGAGATATATAGTTGGAAGTAGTGTTCAAAATGGCAAAAGGAGAATTATTTTTAAAATATCTACTTTTAATCATGCGACACTATTTAGTATTTTCCTTACATGCCAATAGATTCCATGAGAGTTTGTATTTAAGGACAAAATTAAAGTTTCAAATATTAATTATCCTTAGTTTATCTTATTGTTTTTCCTTGCAAATATCCTACCATTTGGCAAGATGATATCCTCTACATTCAGAGGAGCTGGAGTTCTACAAAAAGCATTTGGAAATTTTATCAATTTCCTTTTCAACTCTAACTAGAAAAATGTTAGATAAGTAATACATAGGAATAGCTGAAAAGTACAGAATTGAGAAGAGTAAGACGCCCCTTAGGGACAGATATCTACTTTTCCATAAGTCAAGTCAAGTGTGTAATCTATACAAAACAACAATCCAATCACTAAACGAAGCTTTTTTTAAGTTGAATGGTATTTCAATATAATTTATGGGTGAGGAGGCCTCAGGATAACACTAAGTCTCTCAGTCTGAGCTAGAGATCTCAATAATAATAAGAGATGACTTGTGAAAATTAATTTTCAGTCCTAAACTAACTTAAAAGTAACATAGTATTCTTTTAACTCATGTTTGGAACATGAATAAAGCTAGGAATAAAGGTAGAATTGAAATATAATTCCATTTGATAAGTCAAAAAATGAAATAAAAGTAGAATAATAATTCTTATTTTGATTTACTTATTCTAGAATAGCTATTCCATAGGAAGAGTGGAATAAATTTATTTCACTATGTTATTCTGATACATGTATATATAAGGTGTGTTTATTTTTTATTTAAAAATTAATACTTATATAATATGATGTATGCATATTTTAAACTAAGTATATATCTTAATAATCAAGAGTATTATTATTAATCTACATGTTTTCCACTTATTCTAACACTTATTCTACTTTTCATCCAAACCAGAATATCATCTTATACACACTTATTCACATTTAAAAGAAAATCACTTCCAAACTGAATAACAATACTATCGGAATATTAATACAACTTTCTACTTATTTCTACTTTTTTTTATTCTACATTTAAGGAGAAACTTAAGATTTAGCAAGTCATTCTTAAAAGGTTTTAAGAAAAATAAAGTATCATCCGCGTACTAAATGTTAAGAACCTTCGATCCTATTAAGGATGTAGGTAACTAAAATGAATAATAGGGGAAACAGAGGATTCCCCAGTCTAAGTCCATTGATAGCACCAAAGTATCTTTTTGGAGAGTTATTTATTAGTACAAATTTTTTTACAATGGATATGCACATTTTAATCTAGGAAATTTATTTAGGACCAAAGTCAAAGTTAATTAGAATGTTTAATAAAAAGTCACAATTCACATTATCAGAAGCTTTTTCAAAGCCTAATTTAATCATTACTCCTTTAGACCTAGATGAACGAAGGAAGTGCAGGATTTCTTAGGCTATAAGAAAGTAGTCGCTTACGTTCCATCCTTTGAAAAAAAACACATTTAGGATCATCAATGATGATGTTCAAAATGAGAGAGGAACAAGACGTTAGGCATTTAACAATGATATTGTAGTTAATATCGAGTAAACTAATGACGATAATCATAAACCACCTCAATGCTCAAATTCTTTAGGATCAAAATAATAAAAGTTTGATTGATTTATCTCAACATATCATTATCCTGAGGATGGAAGAAGAAGTAAACGACTTGGAACTGGTCATCCTTAATCAAATCTCAAAAACGATGGTAGAAGCACAATATGAAGTTATTTGGTCCTAAGGATTCATGACCACACAGGGAGAAAAATACATCTCCTGCTTTCTTGTTCAAACAATGAACTTTTAATTGACCGAGCATTAGACACAGGGAGACAGAAGACTACGTCTGGTTTTCAAAAAAAAAAAAAACAAAACAAAAGAATTCTTGTGGTCTCAGTGAAGTACAATGGATGTGACGTAGACTCCTCCTTCAATGACTACATTAGGATATTTAATGGTGTATTGTGTGTGTATGAATAAGCATCAGTTGGATTTAGTTTGGTTTGGTTGGTTTAACTAAATCAACTACTCAAATTGAATTAAATCATCTTTTAATGACTTACGAAATTCTCAAACCAAATCAAACTGTTGTTCATAGAAAATTCATACAAAATCATAAAACTTAGTTCGATTTGATGATTTTAGTCAACTAATGTATGCCTTTAATTCTTATTCCAAGATTATTCCAAGACTTGTTTTGCATCCAACCGAATGCTTGAAGTCAAATACTTGTTTTACAAGCAAAGCATTAATTGACGAAGTATAACTTTATAATTTCAAATGAAGTACGTTATCGTCTAGGAAATTTTGCATATTATCAATGTAATTTTTAAGTTTTATAAATATAATTATCTAAAAACAACTTTATAATTTCAAACGAATTCATTGCTTTTATAAAGCCAATCTATAGAGTCAAGATTGTCTTATCAAAAGTTGAAAAATCTTCTCTCATTAACAACTTATTCTTCAGTCAAACCAATAGCCCAACTCTTAAATTTAGAATAATCAAACCATGTAATGCTACAAATTGTGTGGTTAATCATTTTATTTTATTTTTACAAATGTTAGTATGTGACGTCCATGACCCTAAACATGCAAATCAACCACAAAATGTGAAAGACCTAAACCTACAAAAAGAGCCACTATAAGTTACTTTAATGAGTATCAACTTACTACTACAAACCCTAGAGAAATCTTCCTTTTCAATTTGGATAGGTAGAAAGTATTAGATAAAGTATTAAAGTATGTTATTTTTTCTAATCTTTTGGGAAAAAAAGAATAACAATGTAACGTTAGCAAACATAGAGTTGTGCGTGCCGCTTGTGTATTTTAGTTGCACATTTTGGTTATTCTTTGGTTAGAAAGTACTAAGATTCATTTTGGAAGATTAGTATTGTACTTAACTTTATTTTGATATTTGTAATTGATCAGAGAACAATTTAAGTAAAGACTTTAGTTATAATTTATGAATGATGATGGAATGCAATGTGTGGAGTTTAATGTCAATTGAGGAAAGTG
>JAMKQA010003502.1:0-24300 GCA_024699735.1 Posidonia australis
TGATGTTATATAAGCCCATAGAGCGTATGGGAGCTTGTCATGCCAGTCCTTATGTGTTTCCGCCATCTTCTTAAGAATCTTAGTTAGATTCTTATTGGCGGATTCTACTGCACCATTCATCTGAGGTCAGTTCAGGGAGGACTTGTGATGCCTGATATGAAACTCCTGCAGGAAATCCTCAACCATTTTGGCTGTAAAATTTGTCCCATTATCGGAAATGATGGAATGTGGGACCCCATACCGGGTGATAATGTTGTTTTTGATGAACTTTTCTGTCACGGAGGCGATCACTGTCTTGTAAGAAGCTGCCTCCACCCATTTTGTAAAATAATCAATTGCCACTAAGATGTACTGATGTCCATTAGAAGCTGTTGGGTGGATAGCTCCGATGACATCTATTCCCCATATAGAGAAAAGCCAAGGTGACGACATTCTATGAAGCTGTTGCGGTGGTGCATAAATAAAATTGCCATGGACTTGACAATTATGACATCTTCGCACAAATTGGCAGCAATCTGTCTCCATGGTTGACCAGAAATAACCATGTAACATTATTTTCTTGGCCAACAATACCCCATTCATGCGAGGCCCGCATCTCCCAGCATGCACTTGCAACATTACTGTATCAGCCTCCTTTTTATCAAGACAACGCAGAAGCATCTGATTGTAAGACCTTTGGTATAAGTGGCTCGCTCCAAGCACATATTTCGAGGCTAGTCAAATCATGGTCTTTCTGTCTGCCACCGATGCATTTGGATGGTGATTCCCAGTTTCCAGGTAAGCTTTGATGTCATGATACCAGGCGAGCTCTGTCGTGGAATCTACTTCTTCTATGCTCATGCAGTGTGCTGATTGATCTGTGCAGGTTATTGACACCTTCACTGTGTCGTACTCCGGTATAGACAACCAAGAGGCAAGAGTAGCCAGTGCATCTGCGTAAGCATTCTTGGCCCTGTTCATAAAGGAAAAACGTACCTCCTCAAACCTGGCCATCAGCTTTAAGAGGTGATTGTGGTATGGAACCAACTTCAGGTCTTTGGTTCTCTAGTTGCCATTAACTTGAGAGATGACTAACATGGCATCCCCATGCACATGTAATCCCCATGCACCATGTTCTAATGCTGCTTGCAAGCCAAGAATACATGCCTCGTACTTCGCCACATTATTGGTGCACACAAAGATTAACTTTCGGGCAAGCGGGATCATCTATCCATGCGGAGTTTCTAATACTACATCGATACCCATGCCTCTCCTGTTAACTGTGCCATCAAAGTAGAGCTACCACTGACCTTCATCTCGAGGGACTACTGGCTCTTCTTCTTCCATGGCGAACAATATATCCTCATCAGGGAACTGAGTCTGCAAGGGTTGATACTCTGGCAAGGGTAAGTCTGCTAAGTGATCTGCCATGGCCTGTCCCTTCATCGACTTTTGAGTGACAAAAGTGATGTCAAACTGAGATAAAAGCACTTACCACTTGACACATCTACCCACCAGTGCTGGCTTCTGAAACAAGTACTTCATTGGATCATGTCGGCACAGTAATAGAACTGGATATGCCATCATATAGTGCCTTAAGCGCTGTGTGGCCTAAACGAGGGACAAGCAAACTTTCTCGATTGCGGTGTACTTAACTTCGCAATCATTGAATTTTTTACTCAGATAATAAATGGCCCTCTCCTTGCGACCTGTTTCATCATGTTGACCCAGGACTGTGTCCATTGAATGTTGTGTCACTGACAAGTAGAGCAACAGAGGACGTTCTGGTGTCGGAGGAACTAAGACTGGTGGTCTTGCCAAAAGTTTCTTGATTTTGTCAAATGCTTCTCGGCACTCCTCACTCCAGTGGATCTGCGCGTTCTTCCTCAGGAGTTTGAAGATTGGCTCGCAAATTAGTGCCAATTGAGCGATGAATCGGCTGATATACTGCAACCGCCCCAGCAACCCTCAGACTTCTTTCTCTGTCGTGGGGGGAGGCATCTCAATGATGGCTTTAGCCTTGCTCGGATCTACCTCGATTACCCTTTGGCTAATGATGTACCCCAGTAGCTTGCCTGATGACACACCAAATACACATTTGTTGGAGTTCAATCACAGCTTATACTTTCTTAGGCGGTTAAGGAGCTTCCTCAAACAAGCAATGTGTTCTTTAGGCTCTTTCGACTTAGCAATCATATCATCTACGTAAACCTCGATGTCATGGTGCATGAGATCGTGGAATAAAGCTATCATTGCCCTCTGATATGTGGCCCCGGCATTCTTGAGCCCAAAGGGCATAACTCTGTAGCAGAACACTCTTCATGGGGTAATAAAGGACGTTTTCTCCATATCCTCTTCTGCCATTCGGATTTGATTGTATCCTGAAAATCCATCCATGAATGGCAACATTTTGTGTCCTGCAGTGTTGTCTACCAGTACATCAATGTGTGGGAGTCGAAAATCATCCTTTGGACTGGCTTTGTTTAGGTATCTGTAATCAATACACATTCGGACCCGACCATCTTTCTTGGGTACTGGAACCACATTCGCTAACCATTCTGGGTAAAGGACGACCTTTAGAAAGTTAACTTTGTGCTGCTTCATTATTTCTTCTTCAATTTTAAGAGCCACTGTGGCCGCCATCTACGCAATTTCTTTTTGACTGGCTTGACGTATGGTTTAAGCGGTAAGTGTACACCACTACCTCGACGTCTAACCCAACCATGTCATCGTAACTCCAGGCGAAGATATCTGCGTATTCTCAAAGAAGCTCGACGAGTTCTACTTTGGCCTGTGCTAGGAGTCTGGTGCTTATTCGCACTTCTCTGACATCTTCATCAGTGCCAATATTCACAATCTTTGTCTCTTCTTCTACAAGCAGGTTTAGGCCTTCGGGATCGTCATCGTAAGGTTGGAATTCCGGTGCATCGTGACTTTCCTCTTCCCCCTCTACATCATCCTCTTCTCCATATGCAATGAGCTCAGGAATGATTTCTTGCTGGCATGCCAGATCTGTGTCTTTAAAGGTGCACACTTCCTCAACATTCTGCCTTTGATGGTGTTTTAGAATGGTCACTGTAACCCTAGTCTTCTTGTATGCACCCATGGTGATTCCTAGCTCTGCTATTTCTGAACTTGTGTCTGATGATCCTACTTCTGGTAAACAAAAGCTTTCATTATCATGTTGTCTCTGTACAGCATGTACAACAGGTGAGTAGCTGTCTTCTGTCTAACTAATGTGAGTGCTACCGCCCGGGTTCCTTCCTGAGCCTATCTCAGGACCTTTTTTTTTGGACCCCACTGCTCAAGTGGGGTCAGGATTGATAGTACCACCTAGACCCGCCTCCTGGCCGATAGGAGATAAACACCTCTAGTCTAGCGTTTAAAGATTTATTCTCCTCCAGGGTCATGATAGCCGGCTGACCCTTTGCAACTTTCTGCTCCTCAGTGTACCCTATCAGTATCGCCTTTTCCTTCTTGCACTTAAGCTCACATTGCGCATCCTCGGCCAGTACCGCAACTGCTCTTGAAATAGAACTTTCAAATTACTGAGCATGCTATCCACCTGTGCTACCATGGCATCCCCCTCCTCTTCATCGGAAGCAAAATCCACATAATAGGTGTTGGTAGCTCTTAACACCTCAGGCGCTAATTCCGACTACCCTGGCTGTAACCCCTTCAAGATTGACTGCTGCTCTAATGCTATTATTGCTACATCTGCCCTTGTTGAATCCCAGACTGCAACTGGATTTGTAAAAAGACACTCAATAGACTCTCGAGGGAGAAATGCTGGCATAGCTATCTCCTGTGACATGGATGATGTCGAACCCATTCTGTAGTCCATAATTTCCTCCTTTGAATAATAATCCTCTACACATATCCATTCTGGCCCATCAACTGGTTTGTCCGGCTCAGGCTAACGCTTCGCGTATCCGTCTTGTGGCTTCTGCTCGTATCCCAGTCCTTCAAATTCGCGTCTCCTCTCTGCGACAATTGGTTCGGCGATTCCTTGGCCATTCCGCCCGAGAGGTGCTCCTTTCTCGTATCCCTATCTCTGACATAGATTCTCGACCATCAAAAAGGGGTTGCCAAAAGCGACTAGATGACTGGCATGCTCGAGAATCGGAATAAAATTGTCCGGTTCAAAATGGTCGACACGGTAGAGAACATCAGTAGTTTTGGGGTCAAAACGGACAGTCTAGAGCGACACTGAAGAGACTGCCTCAACCCTCTCCTTTTCAAGGTTTTCCGCCATCACAACAACAATGTCGTTGTTCCAGCGGAACTTAATCATACGGTGAAGGGTTGAGGGAATAACCTGATGCTTGTGGAGCTAAGGGCGCCGAAGCAGAAGATTGAAAGATGGCTCGAGGTCAATAACATAGAATTCAACCTCAAAACGAGCAGGACCAATGATTAAGGGAATGATCAAGATCCCTAGGGCATCGTGGTGCATGTTGTTGAGTGCCGTCATTCCTTTTACTACTGGAGTAATGTCCTCCGATTTAAAGTTGACCTAACTTGCGGTTCGCAAGGGGCAGACGTTCAAACCGGCGCCATTATCTACCAGAGTGAGAGGAATGCGGAAATTTTGGTATTGCACCATGATGAATAGGGGCTGGCTATGATTAGTCCCTGCTGGAGGAAGCTCTGAACTAGAGAAAGAGACGACCTCTGGCGCGACTATCATTCCCACCATGTTCTCCAAGGCCGAAGGTTGTATGGTTGAAGAAACATGGGCAGCCGAAAGACACGAAGAAATGCCTCTCTATGCTCAAGGAAAGACAGTCGAGAACAATCCCTCAAGATTGAGGTTACAGAAAGAAACTTCCAGGCTCAGACCTAGGAACTCGCACACAGAACTCTATACCTAGCAAAGGAAAAGAACCTAATGTGTCAGTGAAGATATGAAGACAAGACAACAAAAGAAGTAAATTAACTATGCAATTGTTTGTTAGGGTGGCATGAATGACACACATGCACATGAATGCTACTAATATGCTCTCTCTCACCATGCATGTCCCACATGGACCAGACCATATGGGACGCACTCATGGGTTTAGGTTTCAACTATGGTCAGAAAAGTAGGTTCCCGTTCTAAATCCTGGCCGAAGCGTCGGCAGTGAAAGGGTGGTGCGTTGGTGGCCTCATCTCCTACAGTAGCATGGAGCTGTACCTTCTATTAGCACCGACACGACCCCAGACAAGGGGGGACAAACTAGCACCACATCCTACGCCAAAGCTATAGAACGAGCTACTAGAATTGTCCTTCGTAAACTGTGGGTGACCGAGAAGAGAAGATGCATGCCCTATATTATCAATCATGCGATATGCTTTTGTGTCTTTTACTTGTGTTTTATTAAACCATAGGGATTTGTGAGCATTTGTCTTTAGTTATGCCTTATTATTTGTTCATTTGAGTTTGTGTGTTTTATTTTAACCAGATAGGGAGGCAAACATGTCTCTACTCTCCTAATCATGGCAAATTCAAATAAAGGGAAAAACACACAATCATGGCATCAAAAAAGTCAGACAAAAGGCAAGAACATGGCATGTGCGGGTGTTGTGCTCACAAGTAGGTGAAATAAAGCAAGTATTGACAAAAGCATGAATTAAGTGATGTGCATGTGCGGTGGCATAGCAACGGTGTAAAGAAGGCAAAAAAAGAAGACATGTTCAGTCAAATATGTACAAGCTAAGAAAACAAGCAAGCAAACATAAGGTACACAGACCAAAGATAAGTAAGGAAACCAGAATGAAAGTTAGAATCTGGTTATCCTCAGTGGAGTCGCCAGTTCATGTGACCATGCTGGTGGAACCCTGCACAGCTCTCCCCTCCCAGGTGCGTGGAAGCACTTGAGGAGTCCCGATACAGTCACGGCGAAGACGGTAAATCCGGAGAAGAAGATTAGACTCAGAAACACCAAGGAAAGATGAGAAAGGATAAGGAAAGGAGTCGCCACCTAGTCTTTTAATAGAAAGACGAGGAAAACCAAATACACAAGAAAGCCAAGAAGCAAACAAGAGGTAGAAAACATGTGTGCTCCGTGTCTAATGGATATAATGCACAAAATGAATGCAGGCCAGAGAAAGGGTAAGGATTCTGGTTACGCATGGGGAAGGGGTTAGGCACCCCCATGCGCTCGAGAAACTCGGTCTTTCTAGGTTTCCTACTTGCCAAATGGTCTAATGGATATGTGCTTGCCTATTCTGAATGCTTATGCTAAAGATGACTAGAAAACATGCCAAATCAAAGAGAAGAGATGAAATAAATGGAAAAAGTTAATCCGAGGGACAAATGTAGGCATAGAGAATGCCGCTTTATTGTACGCCCGTGGGCGATGAGGAAAATTGTGAAAATCGAGAAATTCTCGGAAAGCGTCTCGCAAATCAGCAGAAATTCGAAGAAATTCGAGAAAATCAAATTGGGGAAAATAATCCTCTTTTTGGGACAATGTCGGCTTCGTTAAGTCTTTTAATGTACGCCCTCGGGCGATGGAAAGCCAAATTAAGTCAAAAAAAAAACATGAAAACCAGGAGAAATCCGGGAAACGACGAGAAAACCAAGTTTGAAGCAAGCTAGAAATGTAGGCACAATGTAAGGAAGAAAATGTTTTTCGCAGGAATAATGTTTTTCACAAGTACAAGATAGGATTTAGGAGTTTGCTAGTATACTTTGAGTTGGAGTTATTCGACTACACATCAAGGATCTAGATAAGTAGTTAAATTTGTTTCAATTAGTAGTATTTTGTTTATGTTGTTTACTGTCAGATTTAGTTTCATTGTTAATACAAAAAAAAAGTTATTAGATTTTGAGTGTAGCGACTCGAGGTCGTTACAACTTATTTATGTCCTTTTTGTCCTGTTCATTCCCTTTCGTACTATTATTTCATGCATAATCTTGTTAGACTCTTGAGATTTCGTAATTTATATTTGTTAATGCTATAATTAGAGAAGCTCAATTATTAATAGACCAGACTAGTTTTAGTATTAGTAAAAATGTTATTGACTGATAATGTTGATCTTCTTAGATTTTTAAACTACTTATAACTCAATAACTCATATTAGTTTATCTAAACTAATTTTAAAATATTTATTATAATATTATACATCTATATCATAAATTGTAGTACTTGATAATTATTTCAATGGTTTATTTCACACGTTTGGTTTACTTTCTATTTATATTTCTTTAAAAAAGAATACTTTTGTATTTAATGATTTTAAATGAATGTCACATAACTTAAGTATATATTAAAAATATGATATACGTCCAAACTTGTAACACTTTTTTTAAACTTTTAGCAATCTATAAGGAAATGTTTTTGTTAATAACTATTACTTTTCTTTTTTATAATTAGATTTTTTTTTACTTTTAATCGTACACTACCACTAAGCTACCACTAATTTAAGAAAACAAGTCCTTCGAAGTTCTTAAGCTAGTTGACTTATTCTAGACTTTCTCTAAATGATGTTAATTTTCAGACAATTCTTAAGAAAGTTAATTTCCATCATTGCATGGACGCTATTACTAACAAACATCGATTGAAAGACTCGCCACCACGTTGGGAAGACTTATGTTGCCACATAATATCATTGACAAAATCATTATTCGTAAAAGAGTTAGAGAGGAATCGGATAAGTGCGACGCCACAATTAGAGGAGAGGACTAGGAAGAGATTTGGTCTTGTGAGGTTGAGTTGGAGATGAAAGCCAAAAAAAGAAGAGATGGAAGACGTTTAGGGAAGAAATGAGGTAGTAACGGAGAAGAAGGATGGAAATAAGGTTGAAGACATTTTGATCTCATAATTATTATAAAATTTATTCTTATTAATAAAAGTATTATAGTGGTTGAAAGTTCGAAAAGATGTGAAATTTGAAATAGTAAATTTAAAATCAACGATAATACTAAAGATCAAGTAATTTACCGTTATCAAAAAATATTGGAGTTATAATTACTGAACGAGTCAAACTCGACTGAATTACCCACGGAAGTCGGAAACCTTCTTAAGTCACACCTCACCCTCAAAATCAGAGAGAGGGAGAGAGAGACGGGGAGAGGAAGAGGGAGGGACGGAGGCGAAGTGGGCAGTGGAGGTGCAGGCGAAATAGGATGGAGGATTCGAAGAAGAGAAGGCTCGAAGAGGACGGCGACGGCGACGGCGACGGCGACGGCGACGGCGACGGCGACGGCGAGCAGCACTCCACCTTCTCGTCGGAGCAACACCTCAGATTCCTGCTGGAGCCTCTCCGCAAGGACCAGGTCGTCGATCTCCTCGCTAGGCTGTAAGCTCCCCAGACCTTTGTTTTGTCTATTGCAACCTTTGGTTTTCTACTAGACTAGTAGAAATTTCAGGTAGACGCCTCTTAGTAGTAGAACAGAATGCATCGCACCTACGAATGTCTTGGATGTTTAAGACTGTACGGAACAATGACTTTGATGTTTGCCTTTCCTTTCTTTCTTTTTTCTGAAAAAGTTTCTCGTTGATGATGGATAACTACGACTTTGTGCTTAGATCATTTGGATATTATCCACGAATATTGCTGTTATTACCAATTAAATAACATTCAATACGTTTGCTATATCAGTCGGTCAATTAGTTACGGAGAATGCAGGAGGTGTTTGCTTTTCTGTATTTTCCTTTTCCAGTATAAATTATGAAGCTCTTTATTACTATGGGGCCATTTTTTCTATGGGCGCTTGCAGGGAAGAATCCCTGTAAGTGCAAGCCATAGGAGGAGGACAGCAAGGTGGAGGGGCGGGGAGGCAACAATGGTGAGGAGGGTAGTGTGGTACACAGGAGGAGTGTTGGCAAAATTATATCGTCTTGTTTTTGACAATGACAAAACATATTTGTGAACTGACCTTTTTAATAGGTCAAGGAAGAGTTCTCATGGATTTACAAAAAAGAAGATGATGAAATTGACAAAGAAGATGTCTATGTGGAAGTTCAAGACAATTCTATTGAAAATTGGAGATCAAGTTTCTACTATAATTAAAGTATCATGTAATTGTAATATGTTGTATTTTAAGAATTTGTAATAATCTCCTGAACACCATCATAGCGCCTTATGAAAATAGCTTTAGCCAAAAATTAATCATTTATGGAAAACATTCATTATAAGGCTAAAACAGGATATTTCAGCATACTGAATATTTTCGATATACTGAATCAGGATTGAATAAATATTCACAACTGAGAACAAAAACACCATCTGAGTAACTAAATTTACAACCAGGAACATCATGTAAATACTGAATTATTTCGATTTATCAAAGTATTCGACTATTGTGGATTTCAACCGTTCGAATTGATTTGAGCATACCGAATTAGTAGTCGTTTGTGAACGTTGAAAGTGATGTTAGAGATATTTTTCTATCCTTATTTTTTATAAATAGGATCCCTTATTGACACATAAGAGATACACACTCTAGAAAGCTTCAAGTCACATCATTTTCTAAATATTTCACTCTTATCTAGTGAGAAAAATTCCCAAACAAGAGAGTTTCATTCTATCTACCTTGTCAAAATTGTTTGGGAGTTTGTATAAAAAAAGTTGTAAATCTAGTTTCAAAGCTTAATTGCTTCTCGGGTTGTGAGGAGTACCAACCACGGTTTTTGTGGACCTTGGCGAGGATTCGTCAAGGATTGTAGTGGTAGAATTTTGGCCAAATAACAAGATCGGAATAGATAAATTTTCGAGGAGTTCTCGAAGAGTAGACTAAACTAGGGAGGCTGAACGAGTATAAATTCCAGTGCATTTTTTCATTATTTCTTATCCTCTTCTTTATATGTTTTAGTTTAATAATCAAATATCTTATTTCTTTATATTTACTTGTTATTTACTTGAACTTGTAAGCTACACTTTAAATTGTCAAATTATCATTAATTTTCTATTTACTCCTAAAAAAGCCTAAGATCCCAACAAGGAGTAGGATGGAGGCATCAGAGGAGGAGGACGACGAAGAGGAGGGGCGGGGAGGCGATGATGGTGACAACGGGAGGAAGGAGTAGGCTGGGGTAGGTCAGTGACGATGATGGCAACAAGAGGAGGGAGGGGAGGTGGTAGCGCCAATAGGAGGAGGAGGGAGGGAAGGCGATGATGACGGCAGGGAGAAAGGGAGGAGGGGAGAGAGAGAGAGAGGATAATATAGAAAGAAAGGAAAGAAGATCATAGAATTTTCATCCAACGGTCCTGACTAGGCACGTACAAAAAAATTTTCTATAGACACTTAAGGAAGACATTTCATGTATTACGATTTAAATACAAAAGATAGGCTTTATGTTAGAGTAAGAAATGCATGATTATTTTCAAACTCTTCCATGGTCTCGACTACCTACACTACGAGGTTTTCTTCTAATGCATTCACTCAAAGCTCAATTAACAACTAAACTCCATCTTTCTCTATTGTCCCTAGCATTCATCATCTTTTAAATGTTAAACTTGATAAAACCAACCACTTTTTGTGACTTTCTCAATTATTTCCCATATTTGGTGCTTCTTAATCTCATGCATTTTGTTAATGGCAAAACACCGACCCCTTGTCCTCTGATTGAAGATGACAAAAATTCCCAATCCAACGTTTGCGAAGTGACAACAAACTAGAACAAATTATAATTAGTTGGATTATCTCTTTTCCAATGAAATTGGGCCTTTACTAAGCTTCTCTTTTATGGCACATAATTTGGTACATGGATGGTGTCAGCAAGGATTTTCGTGTCCACACTCGAGTTCAAATTAAACACTCAAGCTTGGATCACGCCCTCTTGTCGACCATGTATAGCAAATTAAAGCAAGTGAGCGATATCCGTAGTGTCTTACTAACCCCATTTCTCTATATCCCATATTAATATGGTCCTTAGTGGCCTTGAATTTGAATACACCTCTTTGGTAGCCTTCATCTTTAGCCCATCTCACCCAATGGATTAGTTGGCATAGTCCTTAATCACAAAGAGTTGAGTCGATAATTTTTTCTCACCCATTTACATTCTACTCCAACTTTACGAACTTGCTTTCCTCCATCTTTCTCTAACTTTTTAACGTTAGTCCCTTCCCCAACTAGCCAAGATTAGTATCATTTGCTTGTAAATTATTGGTGAACATACCCTATCAAGCAACTCAAATTATGTAAAAAGGACTCTCAACTCAATATTTCCCATCAAGCAATTTCAAAGCATCTATTTTGAATCCATTTTTGTATACAACCTTCACTTATATCATTTTTCTCTAATTCCTATTAGTTTCAGATAACACTACTTTAAAATCATATCCTTTTTCAAAAAAATAACTATTAAAAGTACATTATAAATTTATAACAAAAGATCATTAAATCATGTGGTGTTTGTTAGTGAAAGGATAGGTGAATCTTATCTAGAGAAAAATAAGCATCATTAAGAGTATACAATGGTTGAAAAGGAAATTCGGCAAAAAGAGCTAATATTCAGTAAATATAGTGTCAATTCTTCTTTTCTCTAACACCTGGTGAGTAAAAATCAAATCATAAGATATAACGTTGGAAAAATAGCTAAATTAAGAAAGGAAATCCCACACCCAGTATTTGAAATAAACTTGAGCCTCAAGGAGAATTTCTCCCTGGAATAATTGAGAATCTATGCTTGTTTTGGGTCATATTTCCCTTGGCTAACATCGAAGCCACATCTCAGTACCGAATGAGAGAACTAGGTAACTCAGTTACATGTAAATCATGTGCATTCACTAATGAAATACAAACCCTGTTTCCAGGATAAAATTTACTACTTTTGCGGTAGGAAACAAGGACTTTCATGATGGATCTACAAATTGATACTCGGTTTACTACTCCAGTAATCAAATTTTCTTGTCTTGTTAACACTTAGTTGTACACCTATATCTTGTGAAGTTTTCCTAGATTGAAGTGGCACTTGCATGCACATGGAGCAGATGGTCTTTCATTGATGTTTGATTATTCTTCCTCATGTGCAATGCCGTTGTGTCCCGAGAACCATCCATCTTTTTGTCAGGGATCCCTTTCACTGTCAATGTGTTTGTGTGTATGCGTGCATGTATGTTTTATTTATGATTGATTGCTGTGTGATTTGACAGTGTGTATGTGTGCATATTGAGACATGCAGAGGCACTCAATATCCTTCAGTTGCAGAAGAAATTAGAGGTGTTGCAAGTGCAGATCCTGTCCATCGAAAGCTTTTTGTTCGTGGTTTGGCTTGGGAAACCACCTCAGAAACTCTGTGTGCCGTGAGTGTTTTGCTGATTGATGCTTGCATGTTGTGTGTGTTTGAACTATCTCCCTAATTAGGAGCTTAAACATCTCTTCCACAAGATTTCTTTTTATGATATTTCTCTGCCCTAGACTCTTAAAACCATTAATTGTTTTTTTGAAATTTATTGGTTATCCTTTTCTCCCAGGCATTCTCAGCGCATGGTGAAATTGAGGAGGGAGCTGTAATTCTTGACAAAGTCACAGGAAAATCTCGTGGGTATGGCTTTATTACCTACCGAGACATGGAATCAACACAGAGGGCATTAAGAGAATCTAGCAGGTTGATAGATGTAAGCAAAGATAATGTGTCTTCTGTTTGAAGTTTTAACATAAGCATGTATGCAACATCTGGCCACCTTTTTTTTTTTTTAATCATAAGCTGTTGTCATTTAAATTAATGCTTTATACGTGGCCTTCAGTAATTTGACTTTCTAAACTTTTTGTCGTACTTATATATCATCAGGCCATTGTGCTTGGGGTTTAGGCAGGTAATTGATTATTGTGGAATTAGAGAAAACAGATTTATAATCTTGGTGCTTGGTGAGAGGAATTTGAGCATTTAAGTTGTTGAATCATTGTGACATGAAACTTTAATTTCTTCTGACTAGTGTCTTTTCAAGATGAATAGCGCTAGAGTTTGAAAATTTTAGCAACTAAGAATAGCACACCATAAGAAAACAAACTCTCACACACACCACAACAGAATAGTAACATTTGTGTCTTTTCAACAAGGTATGCTTTTGTTTGTGTATAGAAAGTAAACATTTCTGAATACCAACCTAGATGTTACACGAGGCTGATACCAATTTCTCTTACAGCTGTACGACTCATGAGTCCTCCCCCACAAATTTGGATATGAGTGTACAGTTACTGTGTCATGTCACCAGAATTAACTAGCATGGTAGCAACCCAACGAACTTCATTGACTTGGTTTACATTTCCAGAACTTGATCATCCTTTCGAGACGATTCACACCTCATTCTAAAGGAAGCAGAGCTTGTCGGTGATTAAGAACATTGATGGAGTCGAAGCATAGCTCAAATTTCTTTGTGATAACCATTATTAGTCAACGGATCCATAGGTTATTTATTGTCAGTCTTGCGGAGATGAATCTCTTTTTCTCATATCTCATGTTATCTCATATTACTGTTCTTGGTTTTTTGGCAACAAATATTTTTATACTTGTCAAGTAGGTGGCACATGTCTTAAAGATCTGTTTGGTGAAAGATTGTTTTTATATTTAGTTTAAGGAGTCTAGTGAGGGCTGGCAGTTTACATAACTTGGACGGAAAGCAAAGTTACTTCTGAATGAGAAGAAGTGCATGCTTAGGTTACAGAAAGCTCATTCTTAGCCGTTCTGGTTCTCATAGTAGGTGGCGATACAGTTCTGGTGAAATAAATCTGGTTTGATGTGATGCAGATTTTAGACACATTTCTATCAACATGATGCTCTAGTTTGTGGATTTGGTTTGGTGGGTGGAAAAGCTTTATTTCTATTTGACCTTTAAATAGTAACCTCTTCTACATGTAAATGGACATGACTGTATTTTCGTAATTTTAATCTTTATCAATGAACACGTACTGTTATTAAACAGCAGTTGTCTTGACAATTAATGTGTGGACAAGCATCAAATTCCCCATCACTTTCTTGGGTACTTTATAGGCTAGATACTGTTATTGTTTCAATTCTTGGACAATATTAGCAAAATTTTCCCAATAGATATGCCAGATTTCAGCTGATCTAGTCAGGCATTTGGATAAAGATCTAAATGTAACATGTTTTAGACCCATGTCGATGACATTTTCATATGTCGAACAAAACATAATAATTTTTCTTGTGTAAATTTCAAATTCAGATTGACATAAGTCTTATTCAAACTGAAGTCTTTTCTCCACCTATTTTTCTCACTTCTCTTCATTTTTGAATTCTAACCATGGATACAAACTAGTAGTGTGCTCTGGCTGGAGGTGGCTAAATCAGTATTTTTTTTCTTGATAAATGATATTCAACTTTATGTTTACGGCAATGATGTATCTTTTTTTACGTATACAGAGTTATATGGGGAGTCAATTTAATCCTAGGTGTACCATTGTTGCTTATTTTAACTTATCCTGGTGATGCATGTTGACTATACAAGATACATGTTTCGTATACCATGTTTTTTCCGAGTGCTGACATTCAACATATTTCCTATTGTAGAAGGACCCTAGTCCAGCATGTAACCAGCATTTGAAACCTTGGATAATTAAGTATCACATCTTTGGCGATGTTTCCTCACAAACACATGCTAAGGATTGCATTTCACTTTTATTAGGAATCTATATTAAATCAGTTATGTGGATGTGAAGTGCACGACTAAAGCGTTATTGGCCTTATCAACTTAAAAAATTGTTGTTATTTGAACAAACAGAACCTCTACAAGGAAATGTTTTTCCAATTTCCACCTTTGCATAGATACTGCCTTTTGGTTTAGGTTTATCCTAACACTCCTCTTTGAATTTCATCCTCTTTATCTCAGGGCCGCTTGGCTGTCTGTAATCTTGCTTGTGAAGGCCTAAGCAGCACATCTGTGACCTCTGATCAAGCTCTGAGGAAGATTTACATTGGGGGGCTGGCCCCGGACATATCTAGTGAGACATTGCTCAGTTTCTTTGGGAGACATGGAGAGATAGAAGAAGGTTCAGTTGCCTATGATAAAGAAACAAATAGATCACGGTACCTCTTAACATTGAGTCATTTGGATTTGCATTCTGCATTGTTGTGTCCGATATATTGCCCTTTTTTTAATCTTTGAAGAATCTCCATAGTCTGACAAGTAAGTTTTAACTCTGAACGGTTGCAGTGGTTTCGGTTTCGTCACTTACAAGACAGTTGAAGCAGCCAAAAGGGCATTAGATGATGCAAACAGGACTCTTGGAGTATGTGGCAACAACTTTTTCTAAATCTTAATTACAGTGTAAAGAACATGCCTAATCACCTAAGTTCTGATTGCTTGATGTATTTGACAAATATTTTTCCTTTCTTGCTCGCATATACTAGAGAAATAGAATATCTTTCTTTACTTGTCTAATAAATATGAAGCTGCATCAGTAAGAAAAATAGGTGATGTCTTGGAAAGCTAGCCTCTAAGCAAATCTCATAGTAAATCTTTTGTATTTCTTTAACTCTGACTTTACGGTATGATGTATTATTGTTCTTTTTATAAAAGCAAACTCTTGAAGTGTTACGTGTTTAGTTTCTGTATGTTAAATATGTCGTTACGGACTGGTATGTTCCATGAATCTTTAAAAGTCTAAATCAATTATGAATTGTTTGTCAAAGTCGAAATCATTTATGAATTGTTTGTCAAAGTCGTTAACAACTAAAAATCACAACAGGTAATTTCTTGTGGATTACTAAATGTTTGTTTCCAGCGTGTACCTTGTTTCGATCAATTCCCTATGGTTTCACAAGTATATCAGCAATAGATTCTAATCAACATTGTTCTAAAATCAAGTGTTTTCACTCTTGCGAAGTAGTTCATGAACTCCTCAAAGCTGATTTTGGTTTCGTATAGGAAACAGAAGATGCCTCTTGATTAAACAATGTACGTGCTATTCTTTTAGTTGTCCTTCAGTATGGTAGTATATCCTCTGTAAGCTTGCCTGGTTGTCATATGAGACATAACTTTGATCTGTGCACGGATTCTTCATTATCTGCAATTGTTTCTCATGATCCTAGCTGAAGCTCTCTCATTTCTACATGGTTGCAGGGAAGGAATATTACAGTGAAGCTCGCTGATTCACAGAAAAGTAAAGCTCAGCCACATCCTCAAGCCATAGTGATGCCAATGGCCATAGGATATGCTCCTACAGGGAAGACGCATGTTATGAATACGGCCCGGGTTGGTTACGCTCCTTACTCTCAGGGGATTGCATACTTTCCCACTGCTTATCCTAGTATGCCAGCACAATACCCTTCCCAACCTCAGAATGCATATGCACAACCTGGCGCAAAGGAGCAGATTCCCTTACCTGTTGGGCAGCATGCTGGAATCTCTGGCTACCCATATTACACGGCCAAGCCATGATAAGATGCCCAACCACTAGCATCGACAACATGTTGATGCTAAGCCACTCTGCTATGGTCATCTTTTCGTTGTACTACAAGTCCATTTTTACGAGGAAACCACAAATTGAAAACTACTAGTTGATGGAACTTCTGGCATAAGCTGTGTCCTTGAAGCTGGAAGTTTATTTTACTTCTGGTTGCGTTTTATCGAGATTCCCAAGTCCTAACTCGTGAATCTGATCTATCGGTGGTTTGATTCTTCAATTTGAGTCATTTGTTTGCCTGGCGGATCCTGAATTTGAAAATTGTCAGTTTTAGGATGCCATAACCTCGAATTATGGTTTCTCTTTAGAGCCGTTTCATAGATACAATCTCTTGTCCGGCCCTTGGTTTTCTACACTCCTCGATAACCTCGTAGTGTTGTTTAAAAAAAAAAAAAAAGGTTGCTGTCTTGTGTTTCTGAAACAAAACCACCATCGGACCGCATGGTCCACAGCGTACTAGTATAAAGACGTTCCAAACAAAGGGAAAGCTTTAATTTGCTTGAATGCACGAGCCCAGGAAAAATGATCCCTTCCCATTAAGAAGGTTTTAGGGTCTGTTTTTCTTAGATTATTGATAATAGATTATTTAAACAGTGATGATATGGCAATATATATATATATATATATATTTGTTTAATAGAAAAAGCAAAAAATCTGAAAAGCCCATCACTCAAAAAAAAAATTGGATTTTGAAAGATATCTATCCATTAACATAAAAAAAATTAATAAACCTACTTTGATTTGACAAAAAGACCGTTGTCTTTCGCAATGGACTTGAAAAGACACTTGTGAGAATTTGGTGCCTTGCTACCCATTAAAAACCACAAGCCTTTGTCGGTATTGACATTATTGATTATTCCAAGCAGTTCTACTGTACTGCTAATCAAATCTTAGTCCATCTCCAATCACTGGTTAAGTGCTAACGACAACCATTCACGGCTCATAAACAAATTCCTTAATTCTTGCTTATGTTTAACCATAATTAGCAAAAATGTAACCATCACTGGTCGCTTCTTTTGGTGGTCTCGTCTTCCTGCATGTGACTTTTTTTTTTAAAAATAGTCCTCCATGCGACTGCACAGCAGTTAGTAGTCTCTTGCTCAATTTTTTTTTGTTGAAATGAAAAGTAGCGTTACCAGTGTATCTTATAACCCTATTTTTTCAGCAAGTATTATCCTTCCTATTCAGCTATTCTCTGCCTAACCACATTTTGCTTTAACAGGAAAAGAAAAGGCAGGCGAGGACCCACAAGTGATTTAATAACCTCCTTCTGAAGTAAGCTGTTCAGTTCACGTTGTTGCTTAGATGTGCTAAACTGGCAGTACATGTTACTTAAGTGGTGCGGAGCCATTTCCCAAGGATGTGTGAGACTTGCCTCTGGTAAGCCCTCACGAGTACATAACATGAAACATAAAGGCTTCCCATTTGGCAGTACATGAGAAGTAAGTATTCCTCTTTCTCTTCTCCTCAGACATCCATCTGGGTTTCCTTGCTTTTGACCAAGGAAGAAAAGACACGGTGACGCAACAAAGCCCTGATGAGTCTCAGGCTTGCCATGGTTACTGCCCACCCACTGTCTCTGTCACAGACAACCTAAAAACAAGAAAAATACGTCGAGCAAAAGCCAACTTTTCTGCAAATCTTCACTCCCCTCAGTCCAAAAGTGTCCAAGCAGCTCCCACGACAAAAGGTAAAAGTGTTCCCAACAAAAAAAAAAGGTTTCGGAGATGAAGTTGAATTTGAAGCTTCAATATACACGTTCCATTAAGGACATAACTTTTGACAATCAATAGACAATAGTCTACTTTTTAGTGATTATATCTACTTTTTAATACTTGTCAGTGTGTCAATTAATACGCCAATGTCCAATAGTACAGAATCACGTAGTAGTAAGACTTATGAAATAAAATATATAACAAAATAAAAATAAGTTTCTAATGAAATACAACGACAATATAATTATAACATGTAACGATAATAGTAATAACAATATTATACAAAAATAATAGTTATAACATATAATGCAAATATATACACATTATAATACAATAGAAATTGTAGTATCACTACCTGAACTTACTTTCGACAATTCTATTTTCTCCTTCGCTGTCATCGTCGCTCTTCGTTTACTATTTCCTTATCTTTCTCTCTCCGATGCCTCCTCGGTTACATCGTTATCTTCTACCACCTACGTCTTCATCTGCTGTCATTCTTTCAAGTCCCTACAAGAAGAATACAAATATTAATGTAACAGGACGTTACAATAAAAAAAGAAAGAGAAAGTAAGTAAATTTAATTTTTAATACTATTTGATGAATATTAATATAGAAAATTTATCAATTATACATGATTAACCCTTCATCCCCACCCACCTCAGGTCCCACGGCCCTTGCTCCTCACAACCATAGGGGCATGATCTGCTGCAGCCAAACAATATGCAACAAAAAAAATGAAGTACATGAACAATAGAAATAAAAGTGTATAGGCCTTGTTCTACGAGTAAGAAGTGTATTGGAAGTAAAAATCAAGAATTTAATGATTTCAGGGGAAGGATTTGAACATCTCCTTCTTTTATAACATGGTTACATATCTTAGGAGGAAAAATACTATACACACACTTAAAATTAGGAATGCCATTTCTATGTCTCATTCTGTAATCTCCAAGGAAGTGGAGGATCATTTCTTCTCTCTTTTTAATAAACCTAGAGGCTTCACTCCACCATTAAATTGGGATTTATTATTGCCTTCAAAGATTCAACATCTTAAGAATTTGGAAGCTGAATTTTCGCTTGAAGAAATATATAATAACATCAAATCATTATCTAGTGATAAGGCTCCAGGCCTTGATGGCTTCTCTTTAGGCTTTTTCAGAAATTTTGGGACCTGTTTAAGTCTGATATTCTGCAAGTATTCACCTACCTACATACTTACTTTGAGTATGATCTTTTAGCCCCAATTAATCAAACTTTTATTGCTTTTATTCCCAAGATAGAAGGTGCTCAAAGTCTGAAAGACTATAGACCAATCAGTCTGGTAAATAGTCTATATAAAATTATAACTAAGACTTTGGCTTCTAGATTCTCTCCTGTCCTAGACACAATAATAGACAATTCACAATGTGCTTTCATTCTAGGTAGAAATATTGGAGATTGTTTCTTAGTGGCTCAAGAAACTCTTCACTATATGAAAACCATGAATATTTCCGATTATGTTTTTTAAACTGGATTTTGAAAAGACTTTTGTTAATGTTAAATGGGACTTCCTTCTAGATTCATTATCAAGAATGGGTTGTGGCCCCTTATGGAAAAATTGAATCAAGATGTGCATTTCCACTGTTCGATTTTTCATATTAGTCAATGGCTCACCTAAAGGATACCTCCATACTTCAAACGGATTACGACAAGGTGATCCATTATCACCCCTTCTCTTCATAGTAGTGACTAATATCCTCAATAGGATGCTTTCTTTAGCTGTGGAACAACACTTGATCACGGGTATTCAAATGCCTAATCATGGTCCACACATTGTGAATATACAATATGCGGATGATACTATATTATTTCTTGCCGCTACAGTAGAAAATATAATTAATATTAAATGGATTTTATGCTGTTTTCAGACTTGCTCATGTCTAAAAATAAATTTTCAAAAATCTACTCTTACTGGTATTGGTGTCCCTGTGGAATTGCTCGTTATTTTTCGAGATCTTGGCCAGGGACATTGTTGAATTCCTCATCAAGTAGAGCATCCCCTATTTGGTTACAAATAAAAGCCTGCTTTCATTTACTCAATACCTTCACCACCTTTCATGTCAATAATGGTCATAATACCTTATTCTGGGAAAATTGTTGGAGGCATGGGGGAAAATTAAAACATATGCTCCCTAATCTATATCAAATAGCCAAATACAAAAAAGTTTCAATAGCGAGAACAATTGAAATTTATTTTCAGAACTTTCACCAACTTTTTAACGATCTCCTTTCTTTGGTTGATTCAGACTACATACAAGTTCAAGCTTATCTATTCACAGAGATTATTAATGCTACTATGCTGCATCCGGGAGAGAATATTATGGAATGGACAAATTCCACCAGCAACTATACTGTCAAAATAGGACATGAGACTCTTAATGATGGTGGGACCAGAATTAGATTTTTTTGAGCATATCTGGCATAGTTGGGCCCCTCTAAAGGTCAAATTATTTACATGGTTGGTGATTTTTAATAAGGTTCTTACTAAAGTTAATTTGTGCAAAAAGGACTGGACAGGCTCTGATAGATGCATTTTTTGTAATGGTTATCAAGAATCAATAGAACATTTATTTATTAATTGCACTTTTGTCACAGCAGTTTGGCAATCCTTCTTGCAGACGGATTTGTATCCTGTTATTACTTCAATTACTGATATCTTTTCTTCTATTCTTCCATTAAAAGTCAGTTTCTCAGCAAAAGGTAGACATACCTTGATACAAGTCATTTTGTGGTCTATTTGGAGGGAAAGAAACAATAGAATTTTTAAAGAACAATGTGCTTCTTCAAACAGAGTAACTAACACTATCTTTTCTCTTTGTCATTCTTGATTTAACTTTCTGGGTTCAGGATTTGAGAAGGACGACAATATCAGTACCTTGCAATCCATGGAAAACGATCGTGATCTGGAGTAAGTCTTCTCTTGCTCTTTCCACACCACAGCTTAATCTACTGAACTTAGTCCCCCATTAAGACTAATGTTATGTAATATTCTGGAACAATTATATTTTTTGGGATACTTTTATTAAGATATAGGTGTTAGTCTATCTGAGACTATTTCATTTTTGTGGTGGATATTACATACCACTCTAGGATCTGTAATTTGATAATACACTCTTTCTACTTTTTCTCTATATATAAAATGATTACGTTAACAAAAAAAAAAACAATAGAAATAAAAGTGAGGTATAACAAGGAAACAGCGTTCCAGACTCCATACCAAGTGACGTGTGTTAAAAGAAATACAAAGTAAAGAGATGGAAACCATCGACTACAGTAGATATGTAACAGTAAATAATATTATGAACTGTACGTTAAAAATATGCATAAGAAAAGACACATAAAAGGTCAAAAAAAAAAACTGAAATAGTTCGACAAATTTAATAGTTTCGAGGGTCTAAATTTAATCTCCTGTAGGTCTTAAACCCCCAAGAAAAACTACTATAACTTTGCCGTGGTTGAGAAGTCACTGTGCTGTCTTTATTCCCCAAGAGAATAAAAAAAAAACACACACACAAGAACACAGCGTTAATGTTGACGCGGGAAAGGAGAAGCGCTTGTTGGTGTGATGTTAATAGTGCAAGTTGAGGCAATATTCATTTGATTAGACGGAGTTATGTCCCATCCATCGCAGGCGGCTATCGAGAAAAGGTGGTGAAGTGACTTACCCAGTGGTGTGTCCTCCAAACAAAAAATCTATTGTAGATTTTCCCGGACTGCAGATTGATGTTCCCGAGGACACGTGCAGAAACGAGAAACCACTTGCAAAAAGGTCAGAGAGTAGTACATTGCTCGGCGGCTTCCGTCAGGCGACATTAGAAGCTAACCGGCAATAACTGAGATGCTTTCCAGTCAACAACCTGCCACCAGGCCTCTTTACAACTGACTTGTTGTGGGTTTTACATGCCCTTGTGTATGTGCAGGTTACATGTCTTCCAAAGAATAATAATAATAATAATAATAATAATAACATCGAACTCTAAGCTTCACTGGAACTTTAGTTTTATCTTTCAATGCCATTGATTTTCTTTGATTACTTATTATACGCTCGATGTTGTGGTTACTGATATGATAATAGAGTAAATAAAAAATATAATGATTATAATGATTGAAAAATGATGATCTAAAAGTAATTTTGTGAATAAAAATCTAAATTTAAGATAAGATAAATGACGATTAAAAGAGGTTCATCTTAAGTTCAATCAACAAAATTTATTTAGTAGAATTAATTTCAAATAGACTAAAGTTTTATCATACTGTAGCGAGATAATATTAAAATTCTAATAACAAGCTAGCGTCTATTTAGTTATTCTCATTCTTCAAATTAAGACATTGAAAAAATTGATGCAACGTATTCAAATTTAAGATAAATAAAGAGTTAATATAGACGTTTGAAATGAAACTCACGACTTTAAGTGTTACGATCTGACTGGTGGTGTTATACAAAATCTTATGGTTACTTTTTTTTTGGTTTATTTACTTATAATAATTACTTGTATCAAGTCTAAAATTAATTTTAATATTAAAAAGTTTAAATCAAAATACTATTAATAAAATAAAAATTAAACTAAACACTTATCCAAAATCCTTCATGTGTGGTGGATCGACTCCATTTTCACATGCACCGGTAAACTTCCACTCCTATCTTGAATTTAATAAAATACGAAACAAAACACACATAAGTGACCACTGAAAAGTTACCCAACACACATTCCTTTAAAACTCATATTACTCTGGCATCTCTCTAGATGCTGCACAAAAATATGGGTAATTCTCTTTTCCCTTCAAGCAATACAACTTTTAAAATTATGACTTTAAAAACTATCATTTTCTTTTTTTTTTCAAAATCATACTCTTGACTTTCAAATCATTTTCTGTCTTTTCTTTTAAATCACCACTACAAGAAAATCTACATTTAGCGAGGACAATATTCTTCACAGATTCCTCGCAAAATCCTCGTTATAAAGCATAACGAGGACGTAGCGAGGAATAATTATCTTCGTAGTTATGTAACTTGTTAAATCAATACTACGAGGATATATCCTTGCAATGTGCTCGTGTAAATTTAGCAAGGATATTACGAGGAAATATTTCCTCGTAATGTCCTCGCTAGATCCTCATAATTCCTCGATAAATGCTCGCTAAATATCATGAGATCGTATCGTCGTTCCAATTTTAGCGACGAAATTGCAAGTATATAGCGAGGACATTTCCTCGCAAATTGCTCGCTAAATATCGTTATTTTTGCGAGGATATAGCGAAGAAATGTCCTCGCTAATACTGGGCAGTTTAAAAAAAAATAAACAGTACATTATAGAATTGAACCTGCTAAAATTTAGATTCATATACCTAGTAAAATGTTATTCAAATACATTCACAAGTACATTAAATTACACATACAGACTTTATAAAAAAAATATCATTTGATTATACATCATAAGATTTTACACATTCAAAGTTTTTACAAAAAAATAGCTAATACAACATTGAAATATCTTAATACAAGGCAAAACAATATATTACATATCATTTTCTTCGGGAACCAACATGCTTTCCTTTACCTTTTGAGGATGATGCATGGATGGAACGACGACGACGTCTATACTCCTCGAAATCATCATCACTTGCCAAATCTTCTTCTTGCTCGTAGGTATATCTTCTGATTATAAAAAACAAACATAATATATATTGTAATGAATAATTATTATATTATAATATTGAATTCAATATGACAATTTATATATATCAAAAATTATAAAAGTAAATCAAATTTTACCTTACAAGTCGATCATCCAAAGCATGTATTTCATCTCTTATTTCATTCCTTATTTCGAAGCGTATGTCGATCTGAAACTCTCTAATGTAGTTGTCATCTGTGACAACTGAGAACTGAAGTACTCCAAATCAAATGAAGCCTGAGGCGTAGGACGATACTGCCTAGTAGAAGCCGTGGAAGAACCAATAGTTGTATCTTCTGAGTAGTATGGATCCAAACCACCCAAGCCTTGCTTTCTAGATGAACTATCCACATTCCTTTCCATTGAAACTTACTTCTAAAGTTTCTTGTCAAAGACTGGGTGTTCATCGACATTATCGTCTCCATATTTTTCTTGATACAAGAAGGTGTATCTATCTTGTATAAATAAACACAAAAAATTAGTTAAAGATAATATAAAATATAAGTGCATATTATTAAAATAACTTTAATTATAATCATTA
>JAMKQA010003505.1:0-17097 GCA_024699735.1 Posidonia australis
TTAGTAGCATTCATGTGCATGTGTGCCATTCATGCCACCCTAACAAACAATTGCATAGCTAACTTATTTTCTTGTGTTGTCTTGTCTTCATTCTTTTTCTCTCTCTCTTTTCTACTGACACTTTAGATTCTTTTCCTTTTGCTAGGATTTGAGTTCTTTGCGAGTTCCTAGGTCTGAGTCTGGGAGTTCCTTTCTGACCTCGTTCTTGGGGTATCGTTCTCGACTGTCTGTTCCCGAGCTTTCGTCGCTTTTGACAATAGCTCTAGGCGTCGTCCTTTTTTCTGCAATCGCAGCCCAGTCCTTACCCGTTAGCGGTCCATCATGGCCCAGCGAGCTTCTGAGACTTCTGCACCTACTGCCCTAGAGGGGTTTCTTACTGCTGCCCCTCCTCTTTCCCTTGCCTTGACATCACTTACCACTCCATCGCTCCATGGTGGCTTCTTCCCAGCACCTGGGGCTCCTCATCCTCCGATTTTGGGACACTGGCAGACCTTCACCGGTCTGGAGCCCGTAACGGAGGTGGTTATTGTAATAGCTTCTAGGGTATTTGATCTGACAGTGACCTATCTTGCTGTTGACCCTCATTCACTGAACACTCAGTTTGTTGTGATTGTCTCTTCGATAGAGATCCAGCCTACAAATTCTTTGACCTTCCAGCCCCCTTTGACATCTCAGCCGCCTGCTGTTCTGACCCTCGGTACTGCTACCGATGGTTCCGCCACCATCCAGTCTCAGCAGCTTTTGGCCCTTGCTCAGAGGCTTCAAAGCATGGCCTTTTCCTTGGATCCAACCCTGACTGCGCCTGTCTGTCCTGTTCCCGAGGATCTTGCTCTATCGGCTCAAGCACTGCATACAGCACCAGTCAGCACACCTCTGTAGCTGTCGCCACAGCTTCCTGTTGTCCCGACAACGGGCTTAGCCACTTTGCCTGTAGCATTTTATCCACAGCATGCACAACATCTTCCTTCGGCATTTGGTGGTCAGCCTCTTGGGCTGGCGGGAGTACATCGGCCTACGAACCCGACCATACCAGTTCAACAGCTGCTACTCCCACACACAACTACATGCACCACACAGCATAACATCTCTTTGCCCATGCATCAGGTTCAGGCATCGTCATACACTCCACAACTAGCACACACGCACAGGTACGCTGGTCATCACGCCATAGCACCAGGTGGCGAGATGATAGATCTGGAGGAGCACATGGGTGCTTTAGATACAACGTACGCGGGACGCGCCTTGGCTGCACACTCGATGTCAGCAGCAACGCCTAATGCACTTTGCGCCAGGATGAATGACCTGGAGAAAGCTCTCCGACAAGTACAGGGCAGGGACCGCCAGTCTTTCTCATTCCGGGACCTCTGCTACTTTCCAGAGGCGATTCTCCCACCGAACTTCCATATCCCGGAATTTGAGAAATACAACGAGAAAGGCTGCCCTATTTCACATCTCAGGGCGTACTACGATGATCTCGCTCAGCTTTAGGCTGACGAGCGACTTCTTATTCGCCTCTTCCAAAAGTGTCTCACCGGTTCGGCTCTGAAGTGGTTCACATCGTTAGATATGGCCACCATCAGGACTTGGAACGATCTGAGTCAAGCTTTTCTGGATCAGTACTCCTTTAATCTCGACATGGTCTCAAAGTGCGAGGACCTAGTCGTAACGAGGCAGAAGCCCCACAAGCCCTTCGGGGAGTACGTCGGGCATTGGCGAGTCCTCGCTTCTCAAGTGCACGATAGACCCTCTGACGAGGAGTCTATCGAAATAATCATTTGAGGAGCACAGCCAGCCACTAGGGCACTACTTAGCATTCAACCCATCACCACTTTCTCTGCTCTGATTAAAGCTGGCACTCACGTAGAGGGTTCACTCAATAGCGGAAGCTTCCCTGCACTTGCGGCGTTTGCCAAGCAGACAATGGCTTCTGACGGATCTAGTAACACTAACAATGGCCACAATGGATCTAACACTGGATTCAGCCGGAAGAAGGAGTCAACTAGGAATGCTGTGGTGTATGTGGGAGCTCCTACTATGCCAGCAAATGTGGTGAACCCGCCAGCTCGTAATCAGGTCATTTATGCACCTACACCTAGGGCTCCACGCACCTCACAGATCACAACCACTGCTGAACCAGTCTACTAGCCATCACCGGCAAGGCAAGGGCGCAACCCGGGATCAAGACGGTTCCCACGACTAGAAAGGGACTACACTCCCTTGGTTGAACCGCTGAGCATCATATTTCCCAAGGTTGTGTCGTTACTAAAGCTTCCGGAGGTCCGCCCCCCCAAACCCGCTTCCGCGGTGGTTTAAAGAGGACTTATATTGCAAATACCATAGAGTCGTCGGGCACTCTACTGATAATTGCTTTACACTTCGGGGAGCTATTCAGGACTTAATTGACCAAAAGGTCATCATCCTCAACACACAGGAGGCAAAGCCTAGGCCCACTGCACGAACACCGCAAGCATTTGCATCCACATCAGGTAACATAGTCAACCAACCTCTGCCTGAGCATGAACCAGGGACTTCGGGAGTCCATTTCCTGTCTTCAGATGAGGTCGAGCCTTTTGATCCTTCTTGCCTCATCCATGATGTTTCAGAGTCCATTTCTTATCAACTGAGTTAGTCCTTTCTTGATACTGTCAATTCTGCTGTAAACATGATTCAGTTGACTGCTCAATCGAGGCGCGCGGCTGCTAGACCCACCATGCAATCTGCCCAACCAACAGTCTGTTTGTTAGCCAGACGAAGGCAAAACCCGGCCCACCAAGTGCCAGAACCCTCTTTGCCAGCACCAATCCCTATAGAGTTAAGAGCCTGTTCTCCTGTGGTTATCAACCTGACATAGGACACCCACTGCATGCCCTATAGTTACACTGCCGAAATGTGCGCAGAGGTAACGCGGTCCGGAAGGGTGTACAAGGCCCCAGCCCCAGCAAACAAGACTAGTCAGCCTGTGGCCTCATCTACCCAAGTTAGAGCCAACATTCCTGCTCCAATCCTTGAAGATACTAACACCAGAGCTAATTCTACCACCAGAACCGATGCACCAGTAGCCAACATTACCGCCCAGTTGAAGAAAATTAAGGTAGACATTTCTATCTGGGACCTTATCCACACCTCAGCTGAACATAGAGAAGCATTTCTCCGAGTCTTCCAGGCTACCCATGTTTCCCCAACAATACAACCCTCAACCTTGGAAAACATGGTGGGAATGATAGCTGCACTTGAGGTCATTTCCTTCTCCAGCTCTGAGCTTCCTCTGGCAAGGATAAATCATAATCAACCCCTGTTCATTGCTGTGCAGTACCAGAATTTCCGCATTCCTCTTACACTGGTCGATAATGAACAGGGGTTGCTGGATCCCAATCAGAGTTTTATGTTTGCAGGATCTAAGTCCAGTGAGCCGGTTAGTGTACCAGAATGGGTGTGCATAGAGGACTATTATTCGGAAGAGGAAGTTAGGGATTCTAGAATGGTTTCAGCAACACCTGGGTCCTTGGAGATAGCCATGTTAGCACTGCCACCTCCAGAGTCAGTGGAGGATCTGTTAGTTAATTCAGCAGCAGCATGGGGTGCATCAGGGACAGAATCAGAGACAACATAGTGGTGAGAAGGTTACAACCAGAACAGTTGGGACAAGCATTTGAGATACTGATGAGCGCTTACTATGTGGATTCCCCATCCGACGAAGAGGAGGGAGATGCTGTGGTGGCTCAAGTGGATAACATGCTCAGTGATTAAGAGGTCTTATTTCAGGAGCAGTTATTAGTGCTGGCTGAGGATGCACAGGATGAGATCAGGTGCAGGAAAGGGAAAGTAGCAATGATAGAGGACAAGGGAGAATCAGTAACAACACCGGGTCAATCTGCAATCATGACCCTTGAAGAAAACAAATCATCAAACGCTAGACCAGAGGAGTCCATCTCCTATCAGCCGGGAGGCGGGTCTAGGTGGTATTACCAGACTTGGCCCCATTTGAGTAGTGAGGTCCAAAAAAAAAAAGAGATCCTAAGTTAGGCTCAGGAGGGAACCCAGGCAGCAGCACTCACATCAGTCAAACAGAGGACAACTGCCCACTTGTTGTACATGCTGTGCAAAGGCAGCATGGCAATCAAAACTTTTGCATATCCGAAGAAGAGCAATCAGATGCAGGTTCGGAGACAGTAGAATCAGAGGTCATTAGAGGTGCCTACAGGAAGACCAGAGTTACAGTGACCATTCTGAAACACCATCAGGGGCAGAACGTAGAAGAATTATGTACCTTCGAGAATATGGATCCATCATGCCAACAGGAAGTCCTTCTAGAGCTTATTGCGTACGGAGAAGAGGATGATGTAGCGGCAGAAGAGGAATGTCACGATGTATCGGAATTCGAGCCTTATGATGATGATCCCGAAGGCCCGAACCTACATGTGGAAGAGGAAACAGAGACTGTGAACATCGGCACTGAGGAGGATGTCAAAGAAGTATGCATAAGTGCCAGGTTAACCACACAAGCCAGAGCAGAACTTGTCGAGCTTCTTAGAGAATATGCAGACATCTTTGCCCGGAGTTATGATGACATGATCGGGCTGGACGTCGAGGTAGTGGTGCATACTTTACTGCTTAAGCCTAACGTCAAGCCAGTCAAGCAGAAATTATGCAGATGGCGACCACAGTGGCTCTTGAAACTGAAAGAGGAAATAATGAAACAACACAAAGTTAGTTTTCTAAAGGTCGTTCTATACCCAAAATGGTTAGCAAGTGTGGTCCCGGTGCCAAAGAAAGATGGTCGGGTCTGAATGTGCATAGATTACAGAGACCTAAACAATGCCAGCCCAAAGGATGACTTTCCGCTCCCATATATCGATGTGCTGGTGGATAACACTGCAGGACACAAGATGCTGTCATTCATGGATGGGTTCTTTGGATACAATCAGATCCGGAAGGCAGAGGAAGATATGGAGAAAACATCCTTTATCACCCCATGGGGAGTGTTTTGCTACAGAGTCATGCCTTTTGGGCTCAAGAACGTCGGGGCCACATATCAGAGGGCGATGACAGCCTTATTTCATGATCTCATGCACCAGGACATCAAGGTCTATGTGGACGACATGATTGCTAAGTCAAAGGAGCCTGAAGATCATATTGCATGTTTGAGGAAGCTTTTCAACCGCCTGCGGAAGTACAAGCTGCGATTGAATCCCAATAAATGCGTATTCGGTGTGTCATCCGGTAAATTGCTGGGATACATCGTTAGTCAAAGGGGAATCGAGGTAGATCCAAACAAAGCCAAAGCCATCATCGAGATGCCTCCCCCTACTATAGAGAAAGAGGTTCGAGGGTTGCTGGGGCGGTTGTAGTATATTAGCCGATTCATTACCCAGTTAACACCGATTTGCTAACCAATCTTCAAACTCTTGAGGAAAAAATGCACAGATTCGCTGGAGTGAAGAATGCCAAGAAGCATTTGATAAGATCAAGAAACTCTTCGCAAGGCCACCAGTTCTAGTTCCTCTGACACCGGGGCACCCTTTACTGCTCTATTTGTCAGTCACGTAGTATTCTATGGGAGAAGTCTTGGGATAGCATGATGAGACAGGCCGTAAAGAGAGGGCCATTTATTATCTGAGCAAAAAGCTCAATGATTGCGAAGTTAAATACACCGTGATCGAGAAGGCATGCTTATCCCTCGTCTGGGCCACACATCGTCTAAGGCACTACATGATGGCATATCTGGTTTTATTATTGTGCTGACATGACCCTATGAAGTACCTATTTTAGAAGCCAGCCCTAATAGGCAGATGCGTCAAGTGGCAGGTGCTCTTATCACAGTTCGACATCACATTTGTCACTTAGAAATCGATGAAGGGACAGGCCGTGGCTGATCACTTGGCGGATTTACCGTTGCCAGAATACCAGCCCTTGCAGACTCAGTTCCCTGACGAAGACATATTGTTCGCCATGGAGGAAGAAGAGCCAGAAACTCCGTGAGTTAAAGATCAGTGGCAGCTCTATTTTGATGGCGCAGTTAACAGGAAAGGCATGGTTATCGGTGCAGTGCTGGAAACTCCGCATGGGCAGATGATCCCGCTCGCTCAGAAACTAACATTTGTGTGCACCAACAATGTGGCAGAGTACGAGGCATGTATCCTTGGTCTGCGAGCAGCATTAGAGCATGGTGCACGGAAATTACATGTGCACGAGGATGCCATGTTAGTTATCTCTCAAGTTAATGGCAACTAGAGGACCAGAGACTTGAAGTTAGTTCCATATCACAATCATCTTTCGAAGTTGATGGCCAAATTTGAAGAGATATGCTTTTCCTTCATGAACAGAGCCAAGAACGCCTATGCAGATGCATTGGCCACACTTGCATCTTGGTTGTCTATACCAGACGATGATAAGGTGAAAGTGTCAGTAACCTGCACAGATCGGCCAGCACACTGCATGAGCATAGAAGAAGTAGACTCCCCAGCAGAGCTTCCTTGGTATCACGACATCAGAGCTTACCTGGAGACTGGAAATCATCATCCAGATGCAACAGCGGCAGACAGAAAGACCATGATCCGACTGGCCTCAAAGTATGTGCTCGAAGCAGGACACTTGTACAAGAGATCCTACAATCAGATACTTCTGCGCTGTCTTGATAAAAGAGAGGCCAATATAGTAATGTTACAAGTACATGCTGGGACATGCGGGCCTTACATGAATGGAGTATTGCTAGCCAAGAAAATAATGTTACAAGGTTATTTCTGGTCAACCATGGAGACAGACTATTGCCAATTTGTGCGGAGATGCCATAATTGTCAAGTCCATGGCAACTTTATCCATGCACCTCCACAGCAGCTCCATAGCATGCCATCATCCTGGCCTTTCTCCACATGGGGAATAGACGTCATCGGAGCTATCCACCCAGTAGCTTCAAATGGACATCAATACGTCTTAGTGGCCATTGATTACTTTACAAAATGGGTGGAGGCAGCCTCTTATAAGACAGTTACCGCCGCTGTGACAGAGAAATTTATCAAGAACAACCTCATCACCCGGTACGAGGTCCCGCACTCTATCATTTCAGATAATGGGACAAATTTCACAGCCAGAAAGGTTGAGGACTTCCTACAGGAGTTCCACATCAGGCATCATAGGTCTTCCCCGTACCGCCCTCAGATGAACGGTGCAGTGGAATCCGCCAATAAGAATTTAACCAAGATTCTAAAAAAGATGGCGAAAACACATAAGGACTGGCATGACAAGCTCCCATATGCTCTGTGGGCTTATAGAACATCAGTCCGGACCTCGACAGGAGCGACTCCATATTCTCTTGTATACGGTGTGGAAGCAGTCCTACCGATAGAAGTGGAGATACCGTCGCTTAGGGTTCTGAAAGAAGCAGAGCTGGAAAAGGCAGAGTGGATTGAAGACTGCCTTGCTCAGTTGAACTTGATAGATGAACATCGGCTACAAGCCATGCATCATGCACAGTGCTATTAGAAGCGCATGGCCAAATCCTATCAGAAGAAGGTCCGGCCAAGAATCTTTTTGCCAGGAGACCTGGTCTTGAGAGCGATACACCTCCCTGATGGTCGTGGCAAATTCAGACCCAATTGGCGGGGACCTTTTGTGGTCAAGCAAGTCTACTCCGGAGGAGCGTCATCTTGGAGGACATGGACTGCATTGAACATTCGGAGCCAGTTAACTCTTGCTACTTGAAAAAGTACTATCAGTGATCACAAACAACATGTCCTCACTCTGCGACACCAACGCTTTCCTCCATGCATGCATTCATACTCTTCCTACATTCATGCTCTTCTCTGCATCACAACACACTAATTCTCATGCAGAATATGCATATGCAGGGCATAGTTCTCTTGCATCAACGCATATATGGATCTTAGCCCTATGATGATAGACAGAATAAACCTGCCAATGTGGGGAATGTGTAGCACCTCCTCAGGTAGATACTATTCAGGAACCTAGAAAGTGAGGGAGCCAGCTTTCATTGTGAATTCGGTGAAGTATCCAAGCTCCTCAGGGACCCTACACCTCCAAGAGGGAGACAAAAGGTTAGGGGTGAGAATGAGAGCGTGAGAAATGAAAATAAAATAAAATATCTGTGAAAGGACATAAAAGAATAAGCAGACAGAAGTCGTAGATAGAAGTCCACCCTAAAGAGAAAGGCATGTCGGGTAGCTCTGTCCCTCAAGTTTATCTTGGAGAGGTGTCGGAGTGAATACCTAGGGGAAATGTCCAAAAGGGCCTAGCCACCCCTTTAAACAAGCAACAACTCCCCACCATAGACCAGGTACCTATTAGCTCTAAGCCAGGGATAGGGTGAACCCGCATGCCTATGAGGGAGAGAATAAAGAATAATTAAAAAAAGCAGGGGTATGGTCCAGTGGGGTTTGGAATGGAGCCCAAAACACAGTGACCCATTTTCAGAGAGTCACCCAAAAAACTAGAGGCTTGGATAGAGTCTCGTGAGGTTTGGTGTTGCCATTCCCTTGTGCTTGGCATTAGGCATCCCAACGTTGAGGGCATAAATAAGATCCAGCAAATCATTTGACATGCATACATTTCTTCCTGCAAACAAACATCCTAATAAATGTCGCAGAGTGCCACTTGGCTCTCTTGTCTTGAATGTGACAATGACTTTCAATGCAAGAGAATCAAGAGGACATCACCTAAACCATGGGCATGTAAGCTGCTCTATTAGGTTTGGGGCCATTTTTTTCCAACCAGGGGCATGTTAGCTGTCCTATGGTTGGCCCCATTGAGTCAGTACTCGACTAGGGGCATGTAAGCTACTCTGATTGTTTAAGAGTCATCCGTGTCAGCCAGGGGCATGTCAGTTGTCCTATGGATTAGACGCTTTGATCCATCTCGACCAGGGGCATGCCAGCTGTCCTATGGTCATACACTTTGAGCCAATTGCTCGACCAGGGGCATGTCAGCTGCTCTGTAGGTCGAAGATCCTCAATGCTCGACCGGAAGGCGCGGTCAAACAATCTCAGTTCTCCAGAGTTCATTGTTCTTGTCTCATTACCTTGGGCTTGGTTTAAACCAGTTGGTAACTAGGACTTTCTCTTAGGGTTGTGCGCAAGATTTGGACTTTTCAACTCCTTTCTGTCGCTTAACTACAGTCTTCAGTTTTGGGCCAATCTCTTGATACTGTTTCAGCTCTTATCTGCCTGCCTTAATTCTGCTGATTGTAGTAGAATAAAGCAGGAGTGGAAATCTCTATCTGAGGAATAACATCTTGAACATGTGATTACAGGAGATTGTCTACCCCTTATGAGGAGGCTTGAGCCAGGATAGTTGAGGTATCTTGCAGATCATGGGGTATCCTACAATGGTTGTGCCCACTTAGTGCTCGGATGTTATCAAAGCTTGGATCAAACAGTTAACTGAAAGTGATCGCGATAGGCTGTGGATTTGGGGAAGCTCTTCAAAGCTTCTAGGCATTGCGAAGGTGGAGGTCTCCCGATACTTTTTGTGTGCAGTCGCCCGATTCTGGAAGTCGGATCATCACGTTTTTTGCTTTGGGAAAATCGAATTGACCCCTACCCTGGAGGAGGTACACAGAATTTGTTGCCAACAGAAATTCCTGGGACCCACAGTGTTCATGTGGTCAGACGGTTACTCTTCAGTGTTGAGTAAGCTCACAGGCCTACCGATCGGTGAATGTGGTCGCCAGCTCATTTGTTCGGACGGACTATCTCCCATGCTGAAGTTGGCTTACTTTGACAATGTAGCCGGAATGCGTGCCTCCCTAGGCGACGAGCTGTGGCTGAAAGGTTTTGTTGTTCGCTTCCTGGGAGAGTTGATCTTCAGCCATGGCCGAATGGTGGTGAATATTGAAGTTGCTGAGATTGCCTTGGTAGTTGTCACCCGACAAATAGATTTGGCTCCAGTCATCTTGGCAGAAATTTATCGGGCGCTAGACCAATCATTGAGGCGCTGCCGGCACTTCTATGGCTGCGGAGCTTTCGTGCAAGTATGGATGGCTGCACATCTGGGTGTAGCAGTCATGCGCCCCACAGTGAGCTGCCTTTGAGTCCTACTGCCAAAGTGGTCACGTGCGCACGCTCACCTTAGTTCAGAAAGCGTACGAGCGACTACAAAGCCTGACAGAACAGAAGATCATATGGCGCATTATCCCATCAACTTCTTGCAACTTTGAAGCGTTCTTCAATACAACGGACATGTGGCTTATCTTCCTGCCAGGGTTGACTGGTGGAGTGGAGTATCACCCAATCTGTGTGATGCAGCAGTTCATTTACCAGCAGGATTCTTTGGCCCAGGGGCATATGCCAGCACGATTCAAAGAATACCCCCTGAGCTCTTACACTCCGACTAGAGAACTATCTCGCCTGCTTAGTCGTTCCGTACGCTCAAAAGATCTCCTAGCCATAGAAGGGAGAAGTTGCACAGCAGACTATGAAGCCGAAGTCGAGGAAACTTGGACAATCTGCAGTGTCGCCCCGAGTCGAACACTCTTTACCAAAGCCTTGGGCTCCAAGAGACCCAGAGATGAAGAGGACTCTTAATGTTCGCATCATGTCACTGTTTCTTACAAATTGCAGTACATGTAAACACTCATTTGACTGTGATAATAAATACAGTAGAACATCTCTAGCCAGTCTGTTGATCGATCTTGATTGACGTAGAATGGAAATCGCCACCCTGACTACATGTGTGTGATGATGCAGGAGTTTACCTTCTTTTGCCTGCCGGCTTGGCACTGGGGTCACCCAGATAATAGTCGAGTATTTTGTTTTGTTGCCCCGACCTAGATGATTGAAGGTTTCATTGCTTCTTCGCCAAATAGGGCAGATTTACTCTTTTTGGTCGGTAAGTCCGAAACTTACCAGCCTTTCTTCCTTTGGTCGATAAGTCCGAAACTTATCATTGTCCCTCCTGGTTGATAAGTCTGAAACTTATCATTATCCCTGTTGGTTGATAAGTCCGAAACTTATCATTGTCTCTGTTGGTTGATAAGTCCGAAACTTATCATTGTCCCTGTTGGTCGATAAGTCCGAAACTTATCATTGTTCCTGTTGGTCGATATGTCCGAAACTTATCATTGTCCCTGTTGGTCCATAAGTCTGAAACTTATCATTGTCCCTGTTGGTTGATAAGTCCGAAACTTATCATTGTCCCTCCTGGTTGATAAGTCTGAAAATTATCATTGTCCCTATTGGTCGATAAGTCCGAAACTTATTGTTGTTCCTGTTGGTCGATAAGTCTGAAACTTATCGTTGTCCCTGTTGGTCAATAAGTCCAAAACTTATCGTTGTCCCTGTTGGTCGATAAGTCTGAAACTTATCGTTGTCCCTGTTGGTCGATAAGTCTGAAACTTATCATTGTCCCTGCTGGTCGATAAGTTCGAAACTTATCACTGCCCTGCTGGTCGATAAGTCCGAAACTTATCATTTCTCCCTTTGGTCGATAAGACCGAAACTTATCATTGCCCCCCTTTCTAGTCGATAAGTCCAAAACTTATCAATTATCCCCTTCTTGGTCGGTAGGTCCGAAGCCTACCTTGCCCTATTTGGTCCACACTCGAAGAGTGTAGTATCAATGGTGCCCCCTTGTTTGTTTTGCGTCCCACTCCAAAGGAGTGGAATCAGAACAGACTATGCTTCCTTCTGGGCTGGTAGCCCTAACTACCCGGATGACTTCTGTGATCAGTCACTTCCCGGTCGGCAGGCACTGTGAGTCCTGTCTGGTGCTTCTCCTGACAAGTGCGATAACCAGTCATGTCTCTTTGGAGCTGATTAATCGTCACCTTGTTAGAGCTTTGCTATGCTCATCCGTTTGGCCTCGGCTGTGGCGACAGGATATCTGGCACGGACCCCTGGTTTGAACTCTGGCTAGTGGCTGATTGTCGGTGATTAACTCTTGTTTGTGGTTTCACGAGGGGTGTCTTTGTCAACCCTGAGCATCACTCTCTTTCTACTCGACCTCCGATCTCGCTCAGGGAGGGACATCTGTAGACACCCCAATTTTCTGATTTTGCAGGATGGGGATGTGGTGGCTGAGTTTTGTCTTAACCAAGGACATTTAATTCATGGAGACCCAATTGGGCCCGTGAAGGCTCACTTAGGATCATTAAACCCTAGTTGAGCCTATTTGGGCCCATAAGCCCATTTTAGGCCTATTTGACTCCATGGAAGCCCATTGAGCCCATTTGGACCCATTCAGCCCTAATCGGGCCCACAAGGCCCACATAGGTCCATTAAACCCAATCTGAGCCCATTTTGGTCCATCAAACCTATTTAGGCCCGTTTAACTCTTTTAAAGCTCATTCAACTTGCTTGGGCCAATTTGGTCCATTTGGGCCCACCTAAACCCATTTGGGCTCATGCGGGCCCACAAGGCCCACATGGGCCCATTAAGCCCGAATTGAGCCCAAAGCCCACAACATCAGCCAACATTTAGTTTAATCAAACCAACATTTCAGTCCAAATGAAACCAACAATTTATTCATCCACATTAAACCATTTTTTTTCTTCATTTAATCAAAGTTTGCCAAAATCACACCAACCACTGAACCCACTCCTCCTTGTTGGTCTCATCAATCCAGCCTCTTCAGCCCACTGATCCAGCCAGCAAATCAAAACTCCCTTAGCCATTGGATGGGTAGCCGGTGAGGCACAAGATCGCTGTCCATCTCTGCCGGCAGCCAAGGGGACAAGGAGGGAGCAGCGAGGGGACAGCCGTTAGCATGTGGTTAGCTCATTTTGGCTTTTTGGAGTTGGTTAGAGGGTCGTTATGGGATTCTGTAAGGAGAGAAAGGCATTTTGTTATGGGATTCTGTAAGGAGAGAAAGGCATTTTGTTATGGGTTCCGGCGGTCTATAAAAGGAGGAGAGAAGCTGAGAATCAGACACAGACCTTGAGAGCACTCGAGAGTGGAGAATTGAGAGGGAGAAGGAGAAGACTGGAGCCAAAGCCGTCGCGAAGGAGGAGACCAGTCGCTTCCAGAGCTCCGGCGAGTCGTCTCCGTTCAGGTATACCCACTGACCTCTCTTAGATTTCCTGAATTTTGATCTTCCGGACCTCCTCCTCTCTTCCTGGGCCGTTTCCAAGGAATCCAAAGCGATCCCTTGGCCTGCGGCGCTCCGCTGAACCCCGCCGTCGCCAAACTCCGGCGATTGAGGTGGGGGGGGGGCAATCCAGGAGGTGTCCTGGACCCCCGAGTCCTCTCTCCTTCTCCTCTGGCCTCCTCGGTGCTTCACAGCCCCTTGGATCGCCGCTCCATCATTCCTAGTAGCTAGCATGCTGCTCGTCTAAAGTTCACACTGATCCTGCCGTCGTCGGAGAAGACGACGGGATCTGGAGCAGCCTCCAGCCTCCCGTGCCCCTCCGACGTTCCAGGAACCCTCCTTCATGCCCCACGAGCACACTAGAACCTCTAGGATAGCACCTTGGCAACTGGAGCGCTGCAGCAACATACCTCACCGGAGATGGACCGCCGACGGCTGGTGAAGCTTCCCCGATGCTCCATCAGCCTCCACTTCACATCCGAAGGAGCCACGCTAGCCTTGAAGCGTCCCAGAGTTCAGCATTGCCGCACCTCAGCCTCCATAGGTCCCCTCCTTCCCTAGTGCCGACGCCGAAGTCCTGCGGCGACGGAGGGGTGGGGAGGCTGTTCCCACCGGTGAATCTCTGATCAGAACCTTTGGATCTTTTTCTTTTTGTTCTCTCTAGCTTGTGGTGGTCGCCGATCTTAGATCGGGCTTGGGGATGCTTTGGATGAGCATCCCCGGCGGTCGCTGGCGGCGGAGCTCCGACGTCGGCGCCGTCGCTCTTTTTCTTAAATAAAAAAACAAATAAACTTTATTTTTAATAAAATTCAAAAGTTTTTACTATGCTTGCATTTAGGTTTTTCTAGAATTACTTTTAGGTCTTTTCTTGCATTTAGGTCTTGCATACATTTTTCTTAAATGTTTCGAATAAAGTTTTAATTGAAAATATTATATTTCTTACCCTAAACATTTAAAGTAATGTTTTCTGAGTTTAAAACTTTAATAAAAGCCCTCCAAGGTTTATAAAATGTATTTTGCTTCAGGCAATTTGCATTGATAACCCTGGATTTCATTGGAAAGTTTCAACAGTTCATTTTCTTTGTGAAAATTGCATAAAAGCCCTTCTACGTTTAAAAAATGTTCCAGAATGCATGTTTTTACTGGTTAATTTGTATTTTAGACTCTTGGACTTTATTGAAACTTTCTAGAATGTTCATTTCTTTGGTTTATTTGCATTTAAACTCCTGAAGTTTTTGAAAACTTTTCTGAAGCATGTTTTCTCTAGGTAAATTGCATTTTAACCCTCAGACTTTACTGATATTCTTCTAGATGCTTTTTCTTCTAGGCAATTATCAGTTTAGCCCTTGTACTTCATTGATATTACACTGATTGCCTGTTTTCAAGGCTAAAATGACCATTTTGCCCCTGAAAATTCTTGATTCATTTCTGAGACTTTTTTCTTGCATTTTACCCAGATTTTATGTAGAATTGACTTGCATGCATGCATTAGTGGGTAAATTACGTTTAGACCCCTAAAGAACTTCATTTTGACTAGGGAGGCACATTTGACCCCAAATTTCTTCATAATTGCATAGAAGGTGTTTTCCTATGTATTTTTGATGATTTGGGCTTCTGAATGTCAGTTTTCCTAGGAATTTGGGCTTTTTGCACAAAACCCCCTGTATTTTTCATATTTGCACTCACACTTGCATTTTGCATATCCTTTCACATCTTTTTGCACAGATTTTCTCGTCTTTTCTTCCTTGCTTTGTGCATGCTTTTCTAGCTTGTTCCGAGCTTTGTTTTCTTGTCGTTTTCCGAATTTTCCTCGGTTTTCCGTGGTTTTCACTTGTTTTGGTTTTCCATCGCCCGAGGGCATACAGCAAAAGGCTTGCAAAGCTGACATGGTCCCGAAAGAGGATTATTTTTCCCTTTTTGATTTTCTCGGATTTATCCCCAATTTTCGCTGTTTTGCGAGACCTTTCCGAGAATTTCACGATTTTCACAATTTTCCTTATCACCCAAGGGCTTAACAATGCCTACATTTGACCCTCGGATTAACTTTTTCCTTTGATTTCACTTCTTAACTTTGATTTGGCATGTTTTCAATCATCTTCATGCATGAGCATATAGAATAAGCAAGCATACATTTAGCAGACCATTGACAATAGGAAGCCTAGAAAGACAAAGTTTTCTCGGGTGCATGGGGGTGCCTAACCCTTCCCCATGCGTAACTAGAATCCTTACCCTTTCTCTGGCCCGCATTCATTCCAACATTATCCATTAGGCACGGATCACACATGCATCTTTGCATCTTGTTTGCCTTTTGCCTTTTTGTGTTTTTCTGGTTTTCCTTGTCTTTCCATTAAAAGACTAGGTGGAGACTCCATTCCTTATCCTTTTGTCTTCCCTTGGTGTTTTCAGGTCTTCTCTTCTTCTTCCGGATTCACCATTTTCGCCGTGACCATATCGGATCTCCTCGTGTGTTTCCGCACACTGGAGTAGGTGGAGAACCGCGCCAAGGGTTCCACCGGCATAGTCACAGGTGGAGATGAAATGTAGAATAAAATGATGAGGAAGAAGAAGGGGCATGGATAATGAGGGAGAATAAGAAAGAAGAAAAATAAATAAGAGGGTAAGGGATGAATGAAAGAGGAGAATAATGAATTAAATGTGTGTAAAGGAAAATAAAGAAAGAGGGGAGAAGTTTATAAAAGATAAAAGACCATGAAGAACAATTCGGTTGCCGTCTCAAATAGAAAATACATCATATGACTTGGCAGTTATGGCCGTTATTCAGTGGGCCTCGTCGTGTATCAGTAGTGTAAATAATTTAATGTCCAAGGTCCAAAATGCAAAATAGTGGCAAAAATTACGTCTCGGTCCCTAGAACTCCACGGCTTGCATCTAAAGAGCAAAATGCAAAAGGTCAAGAAAAGCAAGTACCTAATCTTCAAAAAAAGTTCATCAGATGGGTAATTTACGGAAAACCCCCGGAAATTACGAAATTTGCAGAATAGTCCGTGAAAGATATGGGAAGTTATGTTTGGGGAGGAAACATGCAAACACTCGGCAGAATTTTTAAATTCATAGCTCTGCAGCAATACAACAGAAGTTTGTCATATCAGGGAAATTTGCAATAGAGCCCCTCAAGTTTTGGAAAACTGCAAATAAGTCCTAACCTTTTGCAAAACACGCAAATAATGCCACATCAGATTGAAACCTCAGCATGGTGCTTTCCGAGAATGTTCACATGCATCTCAGTAAGATTACGAGTTTCTGTGCCATAGAGTCAGCAACAAGCACAATTACAGTTTTACCCTCCAGAGTGCAACTGAAGCCAACTTTCTTCCTAGGGGATAATCCAAGGATTATCGTTTTTCTTTCTGGAGTCTCACTCCGGGCGGATGAGATTCTGATATCTTTTCCCTTTTCCTTGGATTTTCGCGAGTGCAAAATCCGTCTGTTTGACTTTTGATTGGGCGGTTAAAGTCGACCTTTAACCGGGCGATCAAGGTCATTTCTTTCCTTTTTTTCCTTGGATTTTCGCAGGCGCAAAATACTTTTCCTTGGCTTTTGACCGGGTGGTCAAAGTCGACCTTCGACCGAGTGGTCGAGCATGTCCCTTGTTTTTTCCTTGGATTTTCACGGGCACGAAATCCTTTTCCTTGGCTTTTGACCAGGCGGTGAAAGTCGACCTTCGACCGGGCGGTCGAGGTCATGTCCTGTGTTTTTTCCTTGGATTTTTGGGGGCACAAAATCCTTTTCCTTGGCTTTTGACCGGGCAGTCAAAGTTGACCTCTGATCGGGCGATTGAGGTCATGTCCCTTGCTTTTTCCTTGGATTTTTGTGGATGCGAAATCCTTTTCCTTGGCTTTTGACCAGACGATCAAAGTCGACCTTCGACTGGGCGATCGAGGTTATATGTCACGCCCCAAATTTTCCACAATAATTTAAACAAATTAAATTACGGGAAAACTAAAGCTAAACAGTAAAATATCTAACTACCAGGAACCTGTGTGTGCGGTTAGCAGACTCCAGACTATATGCACTACGCTAAACCAATCGCATGCCTGCAC
>JAMKQA010003506.1:0-17500 GCA_024699735.1 Posidonia australis
AAACTCTAGTTTAGTCCCAAAGCCAATGAAGGCCCACTTAGGCCCATTAAGCCCATGAAGGCCCATTAAGCTCACTTAGGCCCAAGAAATCCACCAAAGGCCCATGAAGGCCCATCAAGCCCATTTGGGCCCATGAAGGCCCACAACAATTCAGCCCATTTTCTTCTCCTTCTTCCAACCCAACACCCATTCTTTCTTCCCTCTCTTCTCACGAATCCAGCCACATCTACAACCCATCCTTTTCTCCCATCTTCTCCAACCCATCTCACCATATCACCCAGTAACAGCCCTGGCTAAGCTCGAGCCTCCCACGAACTAGAGCCACTGGATGTGTTGCTGCAAGCTCGGACGACCATCAATCATTGTCGGTGCGCAAGCAGGCAGGATGGAGGGAGCATGGGGACATCAGGTAGTTACAGGCATTAGGGGAGTTGATAGTTTGTTAGTTAGTTAGGTTACGCTGGGTTCTGTGACATACTGGTGGTGGGTTGTTACAACTGTTGGCAACCTCCGTCTATAAAAGGGGCAGCAGAGGTAGAGAGAAAAAGAGAAGAAAAATGGGGGGAAGAAACAGAGAATTCAGAGCGAGACAGGAAGAGAGGAGAGACCCCGGAGCTCAGAGCATTCCTCCCATGGCGATCCTAAGCTCGCCAGCCAGCTTCAGTGCCTTCCTCAGCTAGCTCCGATCACCTGTGCCACTGCCAGACCAGGTACATCCTCCTCCAGCCTCAATTAGCTTCGAATTTAGTTTCCTAGTACTTCCCCAATCTTCCTAGATCGATACCAATCAAGTTAGAGGCCTTTTCTGGTCGAAATCGATCCTCAGGCCTCCCTGTCGCCATTTTCTGGCAACTTAGGTGGGGAAGCTGGTCTAGGGCACGACCCTGGCCCTAGAAGGTTAATTCCACCTCTCCTAGCCACCCTCTTGCCTCTCCACCCTTCCAATTCCCGTTCCGACCGCCGCGGAGGCCTCCACCAGAAGATCGCCGGAGTCGCAGCGTTTCACTGGAGTCGGAGAAGACGACTAGAGCCAGAGAAGAAGCGTGAACCTCCAACCCCGTTGTGCCACTCCGAGCCTCCAGAAAGCTTCCACAACGCTCCCCAAGCACACAGGAGCCTTCGGAGCTGGTTCACGAGCCCTAGATCCCACCAGCAACCACGCTCACTGGAGGAGACGACAACGACGACAGGCGGACCCCCACATTGCTCGATCAGCCTCCATTTTGCCTCTCGACGGGAGGGACATGCTCCGCAGTGCTCCCCTGAACCTCTTGGACCTCTGGATCACGCGCTGTAGCCCTCCAGTAGCTCCTTTCTTCCACGACACCGTCGTCGGAGCGCTTCGACAACGAGGGAGGTGGGAGGCCCACTCCCACCATTCGATCCTAGATCTAGACTGTTGGATCTCTTCACCTCCTTCTCTTCTTGCTTCCCGTGAGGTCTGATCTCAGATCAGGCCATGGGAAAGCCTTCAACAGTCCCTCCGGTGGTCGTCGACTGTGGAGCTCCATCGTCGACGGCCGTCGATCTTTTTTTTCTTTTAAAAAAGGAAAAAATAACTTTCTTTAAATAAAACTTCTGTTACTTTTGATTTGTTACATTTAGATCCTTTTTTTTATTACAAATAGGTCATTCTCTTGCATTTAGGTCCTTGATCATTTTTTTTAAATCGTTTGAATAATGTTTTAACTGAAAATATTGCAATGTGCCCCCTGAGTTTTCATAATAATGTTTTCCAGGCTTTAAAGTTTAATAAAACTCCCCAGAGTTTCTTTTCATGCATTTAAGTCCAATATTTTTGCATAAAAACCCCTGAATTTTTTTGAAACTCTTCTGAATGAATAATCCTCTGGTTAAATTGCATTTAAACCCCTAAGCTTCATTAAAATACAAAGAATGCATATTTCTTTGGTTAATTTTCATTTTAGCCCCTGAACTATTTTGAAATCCTTCTGAATGCATATTTCTTTGGTTAATTTGCACTTTAGCCCCCTGAACTCTTTTGAAATTGTTTTGAATGCTTGTTTCTCTGGTGAAATTACATTTTAAGCCCCTAAACATTTCTAAAATCCTTTTGAATGTATGTTTCTCTAGATAAATTGCATTTTATCCCTTAAACTTTACAAAAACTCTTCTGAATGCTTTGATTCTCTTGGTAAATTGCATTTTAGCCCCTGAACTTTACTGTTTTCACACTGAATGCATGTTTTCTAGGGTAAAATTACTGAATTGCCCTTGAATTTTTCATAGACTCTTTTTTGCATATTTTACCCTGAACTACACTAAATGCATGTTTTAGTGGCATATTTGCATTTTAACCCCTAGGAACCTTCAATTTAACTAGGAATGCATAGTTTTCCACGTCAAACTCTAAATTTCTCCAGAATTACATGAAAAGTGTTTTTCTAAGTATTTTTTGAGTTTCAATTTTCATTCACAACTTGGGTTTTTTGCACAAAAGCCCTTGGAATTTTCATTATTATATTCACACACGCATTTTGCATATTTTGTCGCATCTTTTCATACAAGTTTTCTCGCATTTTCTTCCTTACATTGTGCCTGCATTTCTTCAAGCTTGGTTTTCCAGTCGTTTCCCGGATTTCTTCCGATTTTCACGTTTTTGATTTGATTTGGCTTTTCATCGCCCGAGGGCGTACATTAAAAGGCTTCACACAACCGACATTGTCCCACAATGAGGATTATTTTCCCACTTTGATTTTCTCGGATTTATCCAGATTTCCGCTGATTTACGAGACGCTTTCCGAGAATTTCTCAATTTTCACGACTTTCCTCATCGCCCATGGGCGTACAGTAAAGCGGCATTCTCAATGCCTACATTTGACTCTCGGATTAACCTTTTCCCCTTTTTTTCATTTCTTCCCTCTGATTTGGCATGTTTTCTAGTCATCATTAGCATGAGCATTTAGAATAAGCAAGCACACATCCATTAGAACATTGACAAGTAGGAAACCTAGAAAGATCGATTTTCTCGGGCGCATGGGGGTGCCTAACCCCTTCTCCATGCGTAACCAGAATCTTTACCCTTTCTCTGGCCCGTATTCATTTGTACATTATATCCATTAGGCACAGAGCACATATTTCTGCATCCTATTTGCATCTCGGGTTTCTTGTGTGATTTGGTTTTCCTCGTCTTTCCATTAAAAGACTAGGTGGCAACTCCTTTCCTTATCCTTTCTTATCTTTCGTTGGTGTTTCTGAGTCTAATCTTCTGGTCCGGATCCACCATCTTCGCCGTGACCATATTGGGTCTCCTCGTGTGTTTCCACGCACCCAGTAGGGGAGAACCGCGTAGGATTCCACCGACATGGTCACAGGAACTGGCGACTCCGCTGGGGATAACCAGATTCTAGCTTTCGTTCTGGTTTCCTTACTTGTCATTGGTTTATATACCTTATGTTTGCTTGCTTGTTCTGTTTACTTGTACATTTTTGATTGAACATGCATTTTTTTTGTTGCCCTTCTTTACACTGTTGCTATGCCACCGCACATGCACATGACTTAATTCATGCTTTGTTTGTCGATACTTGCTTTTATTCACTTACTTGTGAGCCCAACACCAGCACATGCCATGTTGCCTGTTGTTTGACTTTTTTTGGATGTCATGATTGTGTGTTTTTCCTTTATTTGAATTTGCCATAATTAGGAGTGTAGAGACATGTTTGCCTCCCTATCTGGTTAAAATAAAACACACAAACTCAGATGAACAAATAATAAGGCATAACTAGAGACAAATGCTCACAAATCCCCATGGTCTAATAAAACGCAAGTAAAAGACACAAAAGCATATCGCATGAATGATCATTTTTAGAAAGCATGCATCTTCTCCTCTAGGTCCACCCACAGCTTCCGAAGGACAACTCTAGTAGCCCGTCCTATAACTTTGGCATAGGACGTGTTGCTAGTTTGTCCCCCCTTGTATAGGGTCGTGTCGGTGCTAGTAGAGGGTACTACTCCATGCTACTACAGGAGACGAGGCCACCAACGCACCACTCGTTCACTACCTGTGCTCCGGCCAAGATTTAGAATGGGAACCTACTTTTCTGACTAGAGTCGAAACCCAAACCCATGAGTGCGTCCCTCATGGTACAATCCATGTGAGACATGCATGGTGAGAGAGAGCATATTAGTAGCATTCATGTGCATGTGTGCCATTCATGCCACCCTAACAAACCACTACATAGCTAACTTATTTCTTTTTGTTGTCTTGTCTTCACTCATTTCACTAACACATTTGGTTCTTTTCCTTTGCTAGGTATAGAGTTTTGTGTGCAAGTTCCTAGGTTTGAGCCGGGGAGTTCCTTTCTGTAACCTCAATCTTGAGGTATTGTTCTCGACTGTCTTTCCTCGAGCTATCCGTCATTTTCGACGATAGCTCCTCGTAGGTGTCGTCCTTTCACTTGCAATTGTAGCTCCATCCTTACCCATTCGCGGTCCGCTATGGCCCAGCGAGCTTCTGAGACTGTTACACCAGCTGCTCTGGAGGGAATTCCTGTTTCTGCCCCTCCTCCCTCTTTTACTTTGTCATCAATCATTCCACCTTCACTCCATTATAGCCACTTTCAGGCACCTGGAGTTCCTTGTCTACCAGTTCTGGGACACTGGCAGACCCTCATTGGTCTGGAGCCCGCGGCTGAGGCGGTTACTATGACTACCACTAGGACATTTGATCTGATCATGTCATCTTCTTCAGTTGACCCTCTTCCACTTGACACTCAGTTGGCTGCGATTGCCTCATCACTAGGAATTCAATCCGCAGCATCTTTGAACATCCAGCCCCCTTTGACATCCCTGTTGCTTGCTCTTCTAGCCCTCGGTATTGCTACTGATGGTTCAATCACCGTGCAATCTCAGCAACTTTTGGCCCTTGCGCAGAAGTTGCAAAACATGGCCTTCTCTTTGGATCCCACTCTGACCACGCGTGTTTGTCCCATTCCCGAAAATCTTGTTCCGCTTGCTCAGGCACTTCACATTGCACCAGTTATCCCACCATTGCAGTTGTCGCCACAGCTTCCCACTGTCCCGACAACAGGCGTTACTACTCTGCCAATAGCATCACTACCACAGCATGCATAGCTTATTCCTCCCTCCACTAGTGGTCAGCCTTTTGGGCTGGCAAGAGCACACCGGCCTACGAACCCGACCATATCGGTTCAACAGCTATTGCTCCCACACACAACAACACGCCCCACACAGCAGAACATTTCTATACCCTTACATTAGGTACAAGCTTCTGCATGCACCCCACCAGAAGTGGCGCACATGCACGGGTACGCTGGTCCTCACGCCACGGCACCAGGTGGCAAGATGATAGGTCTGGAGGAGCACATGGGTGTTATAGACACAACATATGCGAGACCTGCCCTAGCTGCACACTCAATGTCAGCAGCAACTCCCAATGCACTTTTCGACAGGATGAATGACCTGGAGAAAGCTCTACGACAAGTGCAGGGCAGGGACGGCCAGTCTTTCTCCTTCCAGGACCTCTGCTATTTCCCATAGGCAGTACTCCCTCTGAACTTCCACATCTCGAAATTCGAGAAATATAATGGGAAAGGTTGCCCAATTTCACACCTTAGCGCGTACTGTGGCGATCTCGCTCAGCTACAAGCTGACGAGAGACTTCTCATTCGCCTCTTCCAGAAGAGTCTTACAGGTCCAGCTCTAAAATGGTTCACATCGCTAGATATGACCACCATAAAGACCTAGAATGATCTGAGCCAGGCTTTTCTGGAGCAGTACTCTTTTAACCTCAACATGGTCCCAAAGCGTGAGGACCTAGTCCCCACCAAGCAGAAGCCTCACAAGCCGTTCGGGGAGTACGTCGGGCGTTGGTGAGCCCTCGCATCACAGGTGCGCGATAGACCTTCTGACGAAGAGTCTATCGAAATAATAATTCGAGGGGCGCAGCCAGTCATTGGAGCTCTGCTTAGCATCCAACCTATTTCCACTTTTGCAGCCTTGATCAAAGCTAGCACCCGTGTAGAGAGCTCACTAAATAGCAGGAGCTTTCCTGCATTATCAGCATTCGCAAAGCAGACCATGGCTACCGGCAGAACTAGTAACAGCAACGGTGGTAACAACGGATCCAACACTGGCTACGGGCGGAAGAAAGACTCTGCTAAGAATGTTGTGGCATACGTTGGGGCTCCTGTTTTGCCAACTAATGGGGTGAGCTCACCAGCTCAAAATCAGGTTGTTTATTCTCCTGCACCTAGAGCACCATGCGCCTCAAAAATCACTACCACCGCTGAACCGGTCTACCAGCCAGCATCGGCAAGGCAAGGGCATTACCCAGGATTGAGGCGGCTCCCACGACCCGAGAGAGACTACACTCCTCTGGTCGAGCCACTAAGTGTCATATTTCCTAAGGTAGCGTCACTACTAAGGCTTCCGGAAATCCACCCACCACCGAACCCACTTGCGCAGTGGTTTAAAGCGGATTTATATTGCAGTTACCATAGAGTCGTGGGGTACTCTACGGACAACTGCTTTACACTCCGAGGAGCAATCCAGGACTTAATCGACCGGAAGGTCAACAATATTCACACACAGGAGGCAGAGACCACGCCTGCTGCGCAAACACCTCATTCATCTACATCCACATCTAGCAACATAGTCCATTAGCCTTTGCTTGAGCATGCACTAGGCACCTCGGGGGTTTATTTTCTTTCTTAGGATGAGGTTGAACATTTTGATCCTTCCCTCCTCATCCACGATGTTTCAGAACCACTCTCTTATCGACTGAGTCAATCCTTCATTGAAGCTTCCAACTCTACTGTCAATATGATCCAGTTAACTGCCCGACCGAAGCGCATGGCTACCAGACCCACCATGCAATCCACCCCACCAACAATTAGCCTACTAGCCAAACCAAGACCTAATTTGACCCACCAAGCACCAACACCAACTCTACCAGTTTCAGCCCTAGTGGAATTAAGGGCCTATGCTCCCTTGGTCATCAATTTGACACAGGACACCCACCGCATGCCTTATAGCTATACTGTTGAGATGTGTGCTGAGGTTACGTAGTCGGGAAGGGTATACAAGGCCCCAGTTCCAACAAACAAAACCAGTCAGCCTGTGACTTCATCCACTCAAGCAAGAACCCATATTCCTAGTCCAATCCCTGAAGAGACAGTCACAAGAGCTAACCCCACTGCCAAAGTTGACCCATTGGTAGCCGACATTACTGGCTAGTTAAAAAAGGTCAAAGTAGACATATCCATCTGGGATTTAATCCATACTTTGGTCGAGCATAGAGAGGCATTTCTTTGGGTGTTTCAGGCTGCCCATGTTTCCTCAACCATACAACCTTCGGCCTTGGAGAACATGGTGGGAATGATAGCCACACCTGAGGTCATTTCTTTCTCTAGTCTCAAGCTTCCTCTGGTAGGAACTAATCATAACCAGCCCCTATTCATCATGGTGCAATATCAAAATTTCCGCATTCCTCTCACTTTGGTAGATAATGGTGCCGATTTGAACGTCTGCCCCTTGCGAACCTCAAGTCAGGTTGGCTTTAAATCAGAGGACATTACCCCAACAGTAAAAGGAATGACGGCATTCGACAACACGCACCACGATGCCTTAGGGATTTTGATCATTCCCCTGATTGTTAGACCTGCTCATTTCGAGGTCGAGTTCTATGTCGTCGACCTTGAGCCATCTTTCAATCTTCTGCTTGGGCGCCTTTGGCTCCACAAGCATCAAGTTATCCCCTCAACCCTTCACCGTATGATTAAGTTTCGTTGGAACAACGACGTTGTCGTCGTGATGGCGGAAAACCTTGAAAAGGAAAGGGTTGAGGTAGTCTCTTCAGTGTCGCTCCATACTATCCATTTTGACTCCAAACCCTCTAATGTGTTCTACCATGTCGATCGTTTTGAACCGGTCAATTTTATTCTGATTCTCGAGCGTGCCAGTCATTTGGCCGCTTTTGGCAACCCCTTTTCTATGGTTGAGAATCTATGTCAGAGATGGGGATATGAGAAAGGAGCACCTCTCAGGCGGAATGGCCAAGGGATCGCAGAACCAATCGCTATGGAGAGAAAATGTAAATTTGAAGGACTGGGATACGAGCAGAGGCCACAAGACAAATACGTGAAACGTCGTAAGTTCCAAAACCTCGTTATTCCACGAGATTTAAACAACTTTGTTAGTGTGGGATTGCTGGATCCCAATCGGAGTTTGGTGCTTGCAGAACCTGAGCCGGACAAACCAGTCGATGGGCCAGAATGGGTAAGTGTAGAGGATTACTATTCAGAAGAGGAAATTACGGAATTCAGAAGGAATTCAATATCATCCATGCCACCGGGGATAGCTATGCTAGCATTGCCACCACTGGAGTCAGTGGAGGATCTTTCTACGAATCCAGTTGCAATATGGGATTCAGCGAGGGCGGACTCGGCAATAGTAGCATCAGAGCAGCAGTCAGTTTTGAAGGGATTGCAATGAGGGTAGCAGGAATCAGTGCCTGAGGTTTTAAGAACTACCAGTGCCTATTATGTGGATTTCGCTTCCAATGAAGAGGAAGGAGATGCTGTGGTAGCACAGGTGGATAGCATGCTCAGCAATCTAGAAGTTCTATTTCAATAGCAATTGGCGGTACTGGCTGAAGATGTGCAAAGTGAGCTTAGGTGCAAGAAAGGAAAAGCAATAGTGACAGAGTACACTGAGGAGCAGGCAATTGCATAGGGTTAGTATGCCAGCATGACCCAGGAAGAGAATAGATCCATAAGCACTAGACCAGAGGAGTTTATCTCCTATCAGCCTGGAGGCGGGTCTAGGTGGTATTACCACACTTGGCCCCACTTGAGCAGTGGGGTCCAAAAAAAAGATCCTGAGTTAGGCTCAGGAGGGAACTCAAGTAGCAGCACTCACATAAGTCAGATAGAGGACAGTTGCCCACCTGTTGTACATGCTATACAAAGACAGCATGATAATAAATGCTTTTGTTTACTAGAAGTGGAACAGTCAGGCACAAGTTCGAAAATAACAGAACCAAAAATCATTAGGGGTGCATACAAGAAAACTAGGGTTACAGTGACCATTCTAAAGCACCATCAAGGGCAGAATGCTGAGAAAGTGTGCACCTTTGAAGACACAGACCCGTTGTGCCAGCAAGAAGTCCTTCCTGAGCTCATTGCATATGAAGAAGAGGATGATGCAGAGGGGGAAGAGGAGAGTCATGATGCACCGGAATTTTAGCCTTACGATGATGATCCCGAAGGCCCGAACCTGCATGTAGAAGAAGAGACAAAGACTGTGAATATTGGCACTAATGAAGATGTCAAAGAAGTGTGGATACGTGCCAGACTCCCAGCACAGGCCAGAGTAGAACTTATTGAGCTTCTCCGGGAATATGCAGATATCTTTGCCTAGAGTTACGATGACATGGTTGGGCTGGACGTCAAGGTAGTGGTACATACACTACCGCTTAAGCTTGATGTCAAGCAAAAACTGCGTAGATGGCAACCGCAGTGGCTCTCGAAGTTGAAGGAGGAAATAATGAAGCAACACAAAGTTAACTTCCTGAAGGTCGTTCTTTACCCAGAATGGTTAGCGAATGTGGTTCCGGTACCCAAGAAAAATGGTCGGGTCCGAATGTGTATTGATTACAGAGACCTAAACAAAGCCAGCCCCGAAGGATGATTTTTCACTCCCACACATTGATGTATTGGTAGATAATACTGCAGGACACAAAATGTTGTCATTCATGGATGGATTCTCAGGATATAATCAAATCTGAATGGTAGAGGAGCACATGGAGAAAACGTCCTTTATTACCCATGGGGAGTGTTCTACTACAGAGTTATGCCATTTGGGCTCAAGAATGCCGGGGCCACATATTAGAGGGCAATGACAACTTTATTCCACGATCTCATGCATCAAGACATCGAGGTTTACGTGGATGATATGATTGCTAAGTCGAAAGAGCTTGAAGAGCACATTGCTTGTTTGAGGAAGCTCTTTAATCGCTTGCGAAAATATAAGCTGCGGTTGAATCCCAACAAGTGCGTATTCGGTGTGTCATCAGGAAAATTGCTGGGATACATCATTAGTCAAAGGGGAATTGAGATAGATCCGAGCAAGGCCAAAGCCATCATTGAGATGCCTCCCCCTACAACAGAGAAAGAAGTCTGAGGGTTGCTGGGGCGGTTGCAGTATATCAGCCGATTCATTGCCCAGTTGACACCAATTTGTGAGCCAATCTTCAAGCTCCTGAGGAAGAACGCACAGATCCATTGGAGTGAGGAGTACCAAGAAGCATTTGACAAAATCGAGAAGCTCTTGGCAAGACCACCAATCTTAGTACCTCCGACACCAGGGCGTCCTCTGTTGCTCTACTTGTCAGTGACACAGCATTCAATAGGCATAGTCTTGGGTTAGCATGATGAAACAGGTCGCAAGGAGAGGGTCATTTATTATCTGAGCAAAAAGTTCAATAATTGCGAAGCTAAGTAAACCGCAATCAAGAAAGTTTGCTTGTCCCTCATTTAGGCCACACAACGCTTAAGGCACTATATGATGGCATATCCAGTTCATTATGCTGACATGATCCTATGAAATAGTTGTTTCAGAAGACAGCACTGGTGGGTAGATGTGTCAAATGGCAAGTGCTTTTATCTCAGTTTGACATCACTTTTGTCACTCAAGAAGTCGATGAAAGGACAGGCCGTGGCTGAACATTTAGCAAATTTACCCTTGCCAGAGTACCAGCCCCTACAGACTCAATTCCCTGATGAGGATATAATGTTCGCCATGGACGAAGAAGAGCCAGCAGTCCCTTGAGACAAAGGTCTGTGGCAGCTCTACTTTGATGGCGCGGTAAACAGGAGAGGCATGGGTATCGGTGTGGTATTGGAAACTCTGCATGGACAGATGATCCCGCTTGCTCGAAAGTTAACCTTTGTGTGCACCAAAAATGTGGCGGAGTACGAGGCTTGTATTCTTGGCTTGTGGGCAGCATTAGAACATGGTCCATAGAAATTACATGTGCATTGTGATGCCATGTTGGTTATTTCTCAAGTTAATGGCAACTGGAGAACCAAAGACCTGAAGTTGGTTCTATACCACAATCATCTCTTAAAGCTGATGGCCAAGTTTGAGGAGATACGCTTTTCCTTTATGAACAAGGCTAAGAATGCTTACGTAGATGCACTGGCCACTCTTGCATCCTGGTTGTCCATACTAGAAGATGGCACAGTGAAAGTATCAGTAGCTTGCATAGACCAACCGGCACACTGCATGAGCATAGAAGGAGTAGATTCCACAGCAGAGCACCCCTGGTATCATGACATCAGAGCTTACCTAGAAACTGGAATCACCATCTGAATGCATCGGCGGTAGATAGAAATCATGATCCGACTAGCCTCGAAATATGTGCTTGGTGCAGGTCACTTGTACAGGAGGTCTTACAATCAGATGCTTCTACGTTGTCTTGATAAAAAGGAGGCCGATACAGTAATGTTGCAAGTGCATGCTAGGACATGCGGGCCTCACATGAATGGGGTATTATTGGCCAAGAAAATAATGTTACAAGGTTATTTCTAGTCAACCATGGAGACAGACTACTGTCAGTTTGTGCGAAGATGTCATAACTGTTAAGTCCATGGCAACTTTATTCATGCGCCCCCACAACAGCTCCATAGCATGTCTTCACCCTGGCCTTTCTCCACCTAGGGAATGGACGTCATCGAAGCTATCCACCCAGCAACATCTAATGGACATCAGTACATCTTGGTAGCAATTGATTATTTTACAAAATGGGCAGAAGCAGCTTCTTACAAGACAGTGACCGCCCTTGTGACAGAGAAGTTCATCAAGAACAACATCATTACCCAGTATGGGGTCCCACATTCCATCATTTTTGATAATGGGACAAATTTCACAATCACAAAGGTTAAGGATTTCCTGTAGGAGTTCCATATCAGCACCACAGGTCCTCCCCGTACCGACATCAGATGAATGGTGCAGTAGAATCCGCCAATAAGAATCTAACTAAGATCCTTAAGAAGATGGCGGAAACACATAAGGACTAGCATGACAAGCTCCCATATGCTCTGTGGGCTTACGTGACTCCGTATTCTCTAGTGTATGGTATGGAAGCAGTCCTACCAATAGAAGTGGATCGAGGACCGCGGAGTGGATCAAGGACCGCCTCGTTCAATTGAACCTGATAAATGAGCATCGACTGCAAGCTATGCATCATGCACAATGCTATCAGAAGCACATGGCCAAAGCTTATCAGAAGAAGGTCCGACCAAGAAACGTTTTGCTGGGGGACCTGGTCTTGAGAGCAATACATATCCCTGATATTCGTGGCAAGTTCAGGCCCAATTGACATGGACCATTCGTGGTCAAGCGGGTCTACTCCGGAGGAGCTGTCATCCTTGAGGACATGGACTGCAATGAACAGTCAGAGCCAGTTAATTCATGCTACCTGAAAAAGTACTATCAGTGATCATAAACAGTGTGTCCTCACTCTGCGACACTAACACTTTCCTCCATGCATACATGAATTCATGTTTTTCCTACATCCATATAGCTCTACATCACAGCACATACTAACCCTCATTAAGTATATGCATATATAGGCTGACATTTGTTTTCATCATCACATGCATGGATCTTAGCCCAGTGATGATAAGTAGAATAAGCTTGCCAATGTTGGGAATGTGTAGCACCTCCTCAAGTAGATACTATTCAGGAACCTAGGGAGTGAGGGAGCCACCTTTCATTGTGAATTGGGCGAAGTATCCATGCTCCTCAAGGACCCTACACCTCCCAGAGGGAGATAAAATGTTAGGGGCTAGAATGAGAGCATGAGAAATAAAACAATATATATATATATATATATATCTGTGAAAGGGCATAAAAGAATAAGAAGATAGAAGTCATCCCTAAAGAGATAGGCATGGCAAGTAGCACTGTCCCTCCAATTTATCTTGGAGAGGAGTCGGAGTGAATACTTGGAAGAAATATTACAAAAAGGGCCTAGCCAACCCTTTAAACAGCAGCAGCTCCCCACCATAAACTAGGTACCTATTACCTCCACGCCAGGGACAGGGTGAACCCACATGCCTATAAGGGGAAAAGAATAAAGAATGAATAAAATAAAAAACAGGGGTATGGTCCAATGGGGTTTGGAACGGAGCTTAAGACATAGTGACCCATTTCCAGAGAGCCACCCAAAAAACTAGGGGCTTGGATAGAGTCTAGTGAGGTTTGGAGTTGCCATTCCCTTGTACTTGGCAATAAGCATCCCAATGCCGAGGGCACCAATAAGATCCCACAAATCATTTAGCATGCATGCATCTTCTTTCTGCAAACGTCATTTTAAAAACATCGCAGAGTATTGCTTGGTTCTCTTGGCTAGGATATGACAACGACTTTCAGTTCAAGAGAATCAAGAGGACATCGCCAAAACCAGGGACATGTGAGCTGCTGTCATTGGTTAGGGCCATTTATGTCAAACCAGGGGCATATCAGCCATCCTATGGTTAGACACATTGAGCCAGTACTCAACCAGGGGCATGTAAGCTGCTTTGTTTGGTTAAGAGTTGTCCATGTCAGGCCAAGGGCATGTCAGCTGTCCTATGGTTAGACGCTTTGAGCCAACCCTCGATTAGGGGCATGTCAGCTGCTCTGCAGGTCGAAGACCCCCAGTAATCTGCTAGGGGGGCACAGTCATCAAATAATCCTGATCTTCCAAGTTTGCTGGTCATATCTCATTACTTGAGTACTTGGTCAGAACCAGTTGGTAACCAGGGCTTTCCCTCAGGGTTGTGCAAAAGATTTAGTCTGTTCAACAACTCTTTGTTCAGTTAGTTGTAGTCTTCAGCTTTGGGCCAATTTCTCTAATTCTTTCAATAACGTTTCATTTTTTACCTGTCTGCTTTGATTCTGCTAAGTGCTGTTGAACGAAGCAAAGTTGAAATCTGTTTCTAAAGCAATGTTTTGAGCATGTCCTGTAGGAGATCGTTTGCCGATTCTGAGGAGTCTCGGGCCAAGAAAAGCTGAAGTGCCTTACAGATCATGGGTTTCCCTACAATGGTGGTGCCCACACATTGTTCAGATGTTCTCCAAGCATAGACCAAGCAGTTGACTGAAAGTGATCGTGACAAGTTGCGGATTTAGGGAATCACCTCAAAGCTTCTGGATATCGCAAAAGTGGAGGTTTCTCGATACTTTCTGTGAGCAACTGCCCGATGCTAGAAACCGGCTCATCATGTTTTCCGCTTTGGGAAAATTGAACTGACTCCAACCTTGGAGGAGGTCCACAGAATATGTTGTTTACAGAGGTTCCTGGGACCCACGGGTATTCTTCAGTCTTGAGTGAGCTAACTGGCCTGTCAACCTGTGATTGTGGTCGTCAGCTCATCTGTACAGACAAACTTTCACCCATACTGAAGCTAGCTTACTTTGACAAAGTGGTCGGAATGCGCGCCTCCCTGGGTGACGAGTTATGGTTGAAGGGCTTTGTTGTCCACTTCCTAGGAGAATTGATTTTCAGCCATGGTTGGGCGGTTGTGAATATTGAAGTCGCTGAGATTGCTTTGCCAGTTGTCACCCGACAGATGGACTTAGCGCCAGTCATCTTGGCAGAAACTTACCGGACTCTAGACCGATCACTGCGGCGCTGCTGGCACTTTATGGTTGTGGAGCTTTTGTACAGGTATGGTTGGCTGCACATCTGGGTGTAGTAGTCTTACGCCCACAACAATCAGCCTTTGAATCCTACTGTCAAAGTGGTCATGCGCGCACGCTCACCTCAGTTCAGAAGGAATACGAGCGTTTAGAAAGCTTGACAGAACAGAAAGTCATCTGGCGCATTATTCCTTCAACTTCATATAACTTTGAGGCCTTCTTCGACACAGTCGACATGCGGCTTATCGTCTTGCCTAGGTTGACTGGTGGAGTGGAATACCACCCAATCCGTGTGATGCGGCAGTTCGGTTACAGCAGGATTCTTTTGTTCAGGGGCAAATGCCAACACATCTCCAAGAATACCTCCTGAGCTCCTACACTACGACTAAGGAGCTATCTCGCCTGCTCAGTGGCTCCGTACGGTTGATGGATCTTACAGTCGTAAGTGGGGAAGAGTTGTACAGTAAATTATGAAGCTGAAGTCGAAGAGACCCGGCCAATTTGTAGCGCCGCCCCGAGCCGTACGCTCTTTGCTAAAGCCGCGGGCTCCAAGAGATCTAGAGATGATGCAGATTCTTAACATTCATGTCATGTTACTAGTTCTTTGCAAATTGAAATACATGTAATCACTCCATTGACACTGATAATAAAATTCATCAGAACATTTCTAGTCAGCTTGTTTGATTGATTATGGTTGATGCGGAACAGGAGTTGCCATCTCGACAGCATATGCATGACTGGTGCAGGATTCTACTTTCTTATGCCTACCAGCTTGTCACTAGGGACCACTCAGGTAATAGTCGAGTATCTCGCTTTATTGCACCGACCTGGACGAATGAAGTCCTCACAACTTCTGTGCCAGATAGGGCAGAATTTCCTCTTTCGCCTTTGAGTTCCTATCCAGACGGATGGAGTCAAGGCATCCTTTCTCGCCTTTGAGTTCCTATCCAGACGGATGGAGTCAAGGCATCCTTTCTCGCCTTTGAGTTCCTATCCAGACGGACGGAGTCAAGGCACCCTCTTTTGCCTTTGAGTTCCTATCCGGACGAACAGAGTCAAGGCACCCTCTTTCGCCTTTGAGTTCCATTCCAGATGGATGGAGTCAAGGCACCCCTTCACGCCTTTGAGTTCCTATCCTGACGGACGGAGTCAAGGCACCCTCTCGCCTTTGAGTTCCTATCTGGACAGACGGAGTCAAGGCACCCTATCTTGCCTTTGAGTTCCTATCCGGACAGACGGAGTCAAGGCACCCTCTTTTGCCTTTGAGTTTCTATCTGGACAGACGGAGTCAAGGCACCCTCTTTCACCTTTGAGTTCCTATCCACAAGGACGGAGTCAAGGCACCCTCTTTTGCCTTTGAGTTCCTATCCACATGGATGGAGTCAAGGCATCCTTTTTCGCCTTTGAGTCCCTATCCAAACGAATGGAGTCAAGGCACCCTCTTTTGCCTTTGAGTTCTTATCTGGATAGACGGAGTCAAGGAACCCTCTTTCGCCATTGAGTTCCTATCCAGATGGACGGAGTCAAGGCATCCTTTCTCGCCTTTGAGTTCCTATCCAGACGAACGGAGTCAAGGCATCCTTTCTCGCCTTTGAGTTCCTATTCGGACAGATGGAGTCAAGGCACCCTCTTTCGCCTTTGAGTTCCTATCCAGAAGGACGAAGTCAAGGCACGCTCTTTCGCCTTTGAGTTCCTATCCAGATGGACGGAGTCAAGGCATCCTTTCTCGCCTTCGAGTTACTATCCGAATGGACGGAGTCAAGACACCCTCTTTCACCTTTAAGTTCCTATCCAGACGGACGAAGTCAAGACACCCCTTCTCGTCTTTGAGTTCCCATCCTGACAGATGGAGTCAAGGCACCCTCTGGCCTTTGAGTTCCTATCCGGACAGACGGAGTCAAGGCACCATCTCTCGCCTTTGAGTTCCTATTCGGACGGATGGAGTCAAGGCACCCTCTTTTGCCTTTGAGTTCCTATCCGGGCGGATGGAGTCAAGGCACCCTCTTTCGCCTTTGAGTTCCTATCCGGACGGACAGAGTCAAGGCACCCCCTCTCGCCTTTGGGTTTCTATCAAGGCCGATGGAGTCAAGGCACTCTTTTGCATTTGAGTTCCTATCTGGACGGACGGAATCAAGGCACCCCTCTCTCACCTTCGAGTTCCTATCCAGACAGACGGAGTCAAGGCACCCCCTCTCGCCATTGAGTTCCTATCCAGACAGACGAAGTCAAGGCACCCTTTCTCGCCTTTGAGTTCCTATACGGAAGGACAGAGTCAAGGCACCCTCTTTTGCCTTTGAGTTCCTATCTAGACGGATGGAGTCAAGGCACCCACTATTGCCTTTGTGTTCCTATCTGGATAGACAGAGTCAAGGCACCCCCTCTCGCCTTTGAGTTCCTATCCAGACAGACGTAGTCAAGGCACTCCTTCTCGCCTTTGAGTTCCTTTCTAAACAGACATAGTCAAGGCACCCTCTTTCGCCTTTGAGTTCCTATTCGAACGAACGGAATCCAGGCACCCTTTTTCGCCTTTGAGTTCCAATCTAGACGGACGGAGTCAAGGCATCCTTTCTCCCCTTCGAGTTCCTATCTGGACGGACGAAGTGAAGGCACCCTCTTTTGCCTTCGAGTTCCTATCCAGACGTATGGAGTCAAGGTAACCTCTTTTGCCTTTGAGTTCCAATCTGGACGGACGGAGTCAAGGCACCCTCTCTCGCCTTAGAGTTCCTATCCGGATGGACGGAGTCAAGGCACCCTCTTTCGCCTTTGAGTTCCTATTCGGACGGACGGAGTCAAGGCACCCTCTTTTGCCTTTGACTTCCTACCCAGACGG